>JARFJB010002262.1:0-152500 GCA_036346205.1 Vesta saturnalis | reverse complement strand
GCATCAACGTATTTTATTAAAAAAAGGCAATTGGAACGGTAATTTAGATATAACATCAGAAAGAACATCGTACATTACACAATGTGATATAATAGGACTTGCTTTAGAACCCATTATAGTTCCAAAAATTTGCTTATAAAATTTATTATTAAAAGAAAATAAATTTGAATAAAAAATAAAGGTAACACCTAAATTAATTAAAACATAGTTATCAGGCAATTTAAAGTTATTAAGTTTTTCAGAAAATGCAAATTAATCTTTAATGCATGATTACACTACAACAAAATTTCTTGTAGTTTAGCAAAACATTGTTCAAGTTATAATCACTCTTTCGATTTTAAAAATCCCAAAATTTTAAGAAGTGAAAAATTATTAAACAAAATAATAATAATAGAGTTCGAACTAATATTAGATAATACATTTATTTACATAAATGTAAGCTTCTTAGATTGTATGTGTTTGTGGTTTAAAATTCATGTTGCATATATAGTTACCTGCTATGTCAATACTGTTTGACTTTAAAAATGTATGGTTAATTTCTGTAAGTTCTTTAGTTTATTTATTTTATATTTGTGTTGCCTATTATTAAGTTGCTTGTTAGTCAAAGCAAATATATTACTTATAAATTTTATTAATATAATTTTCACAGTCGATACTAAAATAATATATATATATATATATATATATATATATATATATATATATATATATATATATATATATATATATACACTAGATTTCAAATTGAATTGTGTAGGTGTACATTTCATTTGTGATCACTACGAACGTTAAAAGGGAAAAGTAAAAGAAAGCCTCTAGCGTATGTTTATTAAAATTTTAATTCTGTAAGTTTATGAACTTTATAGCAATATGCAAAGCGTTCTTGCGTTCTTACAAAGAAAATGCATTTAAATTGAATTTCTTTTGTGTTACGCCTAAATAAAGGTATTAAGTAGTATCTGTGAGATAAAAGGGATACTGATATATTTTTGTATTTTGCAGTATTGAAATTTATTGAAAAATTTGTGCAGTTTACGGAATGGAGTATGTGGAGTGAGTTTCCTAAGATCACGTTTTAACATCCAAAAGCTGAGGTGGAATGAGAGTTAATGGGAACCAACCGGCTTGGACACCCAATTAAGTGATTTTACTACAATTAACAAACAGATTATATATGTCCTAAATACTTCAAAACCACATATTATTGGTTGCCGTATTCACAATATGTGTTACACACGGTGTTTAAAAATCACTGGGAAAAATTTTAGCAGGTGATTCCTTGTCAAAATTATGGAGAGTGTTTCATATAAAAATGTTTCCTCTGAGCCCTCCTCGATCAGTTCAGCGCTTTCAAAGGAAAAGGAAAAAATACAGTGTTCATTTATTCTTGCAAAATTAGAGAAATGTAGGTACTATTGAGTTGATCTTTTACTATTAAGCAATGGTAACTTATGAGGAATGTTGCACTTCACCCCTACTATAACAAGTGGATGATATAATGAACACCTATAATATTTGTTATCCAATAGTAATAATAGAAAAATTATAGTTGGCCTAAATTATTTAGAAAGTTTTTCAGCTCTTGAGATATTGCCATAATACTAATACTTTTCGAGTAATAAAATAAAGTTACATCAACAAATGTAACGTAATTTTGATTTTCAATAAACTAAGAAATATCTAGTAGGTCGCTGTCCTGTAGTGTCAATATTTTCTTGACAGTAAAAGATTGTTTAAATTCGGTGTTAAGTTTATTGATATAAATCGTTTTTTCCCGGGCTACCACGAGTAAAAAAAATATTAAATTATATGCCCGCAGAAAGCAGCCGCACATCAAAGTATGTAAACTCAACCCGGTAATTTTAAGTAAAGTTAAAACAAAACCTCTGTAGACCGTTGAGCTCCCGAATGTGTTATAGGTTATCTAAAGAAAAAGTGGTTAACTTAAAATAACCAAACCCGGTGTACAACCATCTAGTACAAAAAGGAAATAATCGTGGCACACGAGTTTCGAAAGTTAATAATATTAACACAAATTAATTGGAAAACCCCGAAAGGTTACTCCAAGGTGACAGGTAGTTTAGTTACGGATCAGAATAACAGAAAGAAATTAAACTGAACGTGAGACACCATTCTATTGTCAACTGTCATAGCTAACAGCTTTAGCAAAACATGCACGTAATGGTACTATTTACAGTTATCAAACGTAAGTTAAGTACAGATACTGAACAAACACAAACGTACGTAAGTAAACAGTAACACTTAAACAATGTTTCAATACTCTAGATGACGTTTAACAAGCACAACGTAACACACAGTGGAAGTAACTAAAGTCAGCCACGGTCTACATAATTCTAACTGGTTAAACAGTAGTGGTTTTATATATATATATATATATATATATATATATATATATATATATATATATATATATATATATATATATATATATATATATATATATATATATATATATATATATATATATATATATATATGATTTATGAGGCTTAGGAACCTGGTGAAAGACACAAAGTAACGTCTTTCACCAGGTTCCTAAGCCGTTCATCATACACCATCAAGTCTATCATACTTTTAGATTCACCTCTTTGCCATGTATACATATGCACATTTTATGTTTAAACCACGTATTGGACACAAACCGGTTTCTCTCCACACATATGTTCAGCAGGTGTTCACCATTCTCATTGAGTCTTTGGTCTCCGAACTTTCCTAGAACGCGTTAAGTATGTTCTCTCTGTACACCCACCCATCAATTCGTAGCCCCCACTATCATCACTCTTTCGTTTGGCTTACATACGTTCAACATGTTCTCTACTTCATTCCAGAAGTTCTCACGCTCCTGGTCTCTTTCTCCATTCACCGGTGCATAGCATGCAATACGAAAAATTCTTCTAAACTCCACTTTCATTCTAACCCAAATTACACGAGGAGATACCAATTCGTACTGTTTAACACATCTTTTCGCTCTTTCACTTATGATCACACCAACTTCTTTTGCGTCATGCACTTCAGTCTTAACTCCTGACCATAGTGCTAGGCTACCATCTTCCATCTCCACAGCATCCTTTTCTTTGCGCTTTCTCTCCGATACACAGAGAATATCAAGGTGTCTTTCGTACATTACATTCGCAATTTCAAATTCGTTACCATGCATACATCTAACATTCCATGTACCGACTCGTCATTCATTCCTTGCACAGTCGTCAGAAATGGGGCCTATGTGTTTCGATCTTGACCGCCTCTTGTAGCCAGGTCGATCCGAGGCAATCGTATTGTTCTCTTGAGTACAACCATAGCGAGCAGACCGGTTACTGGCCAAATCGTGAGATTTAAAATGTCACACCTAAACTGAAATACACACTTATGAGTGAGGTATAAACAAGAACCCAAATAATCACATTCATCCTTAACACTAAAAGAAGGCAGTACAATTATTAAAATTAACAACAATTTTTACAATATTAAAAGTAACACGCAATGAAACGTAAACATCTATGATTCTACCTACATATGTGTAACCGTTATCAATTAAAAGTAAATATTGAAGGTCGACTGTTAAAATTATATGTACCAAGTTAAAGCAGAAAATAAAATGTATTGAGCTACTTAAAACTACCAATAATTGGTAGATGGCGTTTCTCCCCATAATGCTAGAATCGTTAGCAACCATGTACAAAACCGTTTTGATAACCGCTGGATATCACACACATCTCCAGAAATTGTGTGTCCTGCACGTTCCTGTGATTTGTCACCTCTCGACTCTTCATTATGCAGGCATGTGACCGAATGACTTCTGCAATTATTCATACAACCTGTACCAGAAATCTACTCACACAATTCGAAATGTGTGTTGCAGCAGGTGGACTGCGATTCGAATATTTAATGTAAATAATGTTAATTTGTTTTATGTTATTTGTTCGTGTGTTACGTACACAGGAGTAGAAAAAGTTATGATTGGGCAGTACTTTTCAAATATGACATTAATAACTATTATTCGCAACACATAAACATAAATATTGCTGCCAAAAACAGTAAAGAGTGAATCTGAAGATTAAAATATAATTTACCGTATTGATAGCCCTGACTATCTCTGATTCTTCAAATGACGAAAATGACGAAGAGAAATTATTTTGTATCAAACATAGAAAAATAGGGATATTAAAGGTCATGTTAAAGGTCAGATAAATAGAAGTGGATATTGTACCTTTAAAATTGACTTTTTCGAAAACGGTTGGAGGTTATGTTATGAAACAGTAACGTGCAGAAGCAGATATTTGCAAGATCTGTCTTTAACAAATACCGGCAAAAAATATCCCTAGGGATTTTGACACTTTCAATACCTTCTTTTAAATTTTAAATAAACACAGAATATACAATAATGCACGGTATATATACATATATAGGTTACATTTCATTTTAGCATACATTTTTAACGCTTTATACACCATAATATAGAAAAATTACTCTTATACTCTAATAAACGTGATTTGGGAAATATTCTTATCGAATACACCTTGGGACCTCGTTCTTGCGGTTAATTTTTTTCTAAACAAAACCGAGTCCGAGGTGTTATCATGTGAACAATCTTTAGAGAAAATTTTACCTGTAAAAAACCTGTCCCTTGGTATATTATAACTGAATAACCTTTTTTGTTAATTCTATTTTAATATTAAGAATATTAAGTATAATTTAGTGCTAATGCAAAATCTTTAAGACTGGTTCGATTTATTTCAGTTTATTTTAAAATTGATTTAATTACACCTGCTTGCTTTGTTCTAAATCACTCATAATTAATTATTGTTTTCTCATACTTAAATTTATCATAACTTGTTTTTAGTTTAGCTACTAATTTAGGTTACAATAAAATAAATTTTAATTTACAATTTTTAATTTGTTATTTATGATTATAATTTATAACAAAAACTTTATTTTACCAGACTGTAGATATTTACGATTTTTATTACGAAAATATTTCTACAGGCATTCGGAATTACTTTAACAACATTCTTATAAAGACAAAAAAAACTATACACTTTGGGGCAAGATTTCAAATAATTATGTAGTATTTAAACATTTAAAAGAGTAACAGAATAGCTAACCAATCTCTTAATGATTTTCATTAAAATAAATCAAGCGTAATAGTTATTACAATATTTTTTCGTTGACCGTAAACTCTATTTTTGTGACAAAATTAGAAATTAATTACAAATCAAAACCAATTTCATCTTTTTCATCGCATCAATAAAGATGATACTTTATAAACTACCGTCATCCTTTTTTTGTCCTCGAGGTAGACCATTTTTAAATTTTTTTCCACAAAGACTATCAGAAGAGAATAACGTCAACTCTATACATTTTCAATTTCACGTAAAAATCAGGTTTGCTAAAAAAACCTAGTTACCATTGAAAAATATGACTGTATCTGTTCCGTTGTTAAATTTGAACAATTGTAATATTAATAATATTATTATAAATAACCAAAAATTAGTATGGATTATTAAAATGTGTGATGTTAGTCGTCATTGTTTTTTTGTTTGTATGAGTATAACTGGTTGTCTATATCAAAATATCATCAAAACGTCAAAATCCGAAAAACTGTTACTTAATGGAAAGGAGTGTATTAATGAAGTCTATTAATACATCCTTTTTTAAACAAAATAATTAATTAATATCGAAATTAATAAACGGTCAACGAAAAACTCTTTAATAAGTCACCTTGAATTTGAATGTAAAACGCTCTTTAAATTTTCTTTTCATACCACCATTATTGTCTCTTATATCGTATTTATACACACTGTATATGCAATACTTATATAAAAAAATTGTAAAGTACCACTTAAAAAAAAACATAAGTAACATTACTTACTTAAAAAACTAATTATTTATCAAAATCTAAATTTTTTTTATGTATCTATCTTGGCCTATAAAGTCAAAAAATACAAACGCATATAAAACAAAAATTTATTTCATGGGGATAATTGTACTCTTTCATATTCAACAAATGGAGTTCCCTTCAACGAACGGTTCCTATCAAGCAATTGAACTAGGATGTCAACATTTTTCGCCGATTTTAACTGTTGATTTTCCTTTTTGATTAATTTTAATTTCTTACTTTCTCTTCATTAACTTCTTATAATTACTGTTGCTACAGACATACAACAAATGCAGTAAATGACTTCTTTTGTGTGTCTCTGAATGAATATTCAAGTGATTTCTGCTTGTCTCCCCTTGTTATTAGTGCTCGTTGTTTTGCGTTTTCTTCCATTGACTTGTACAAATCACAAGTCTTTCCATTATTGATGGCACTACCTTTAACCAACCACAAACTGCTTCCTGTACTCTCTATTACCTTGTGACATGCTTAACTTGGCTTATAGTATTTTACTCTATATTCGTCCTGAAGTTTGCGTACATGTATATAAAAACTACGCTTTTGGTAAAATTGTATTTTACTACACTGCTTATTTTACATCATTTTCATTAGACATTTTTTAATTAAATATTCATTTTTCTGCTTTAATGGGAAACAATTATTTAATTCAATTCAGCAAAACATGTGCTCAGTACATGTTTTCCATTAACGTCTCTCAAATGTTCTCTACCTTTAACTAAACGTAACCAATTTATTTTGGGATATGCAAATTTAAAACACAACAATTTGAAAAAATATTTCCGAGTTAAGATTGGGCAGTATAATCTTTGAAAAAATCTTTTCCTAACGTAGCGTTCCTATACCACTTTGATATCATCTACTGTACTAATCGCTATATCCGATTTCTTCTATCAATAAATTATGTCTTACTGAATTTGGATGGTTATGTTTTATAAGTACTTAAATTGCGAGTACATCCTCTAGCTATGAACTTCATCACCTAAAGATTTTACTGATGTACGTCTGACTTTCGCTTATATCTACCGAGGTATATGTCAGTTGCAACATTAGGTTAATGAAAACTTAAATTTATTTCATCGGCTGTTTAACAAGTCCTTTAGGCTTTGTTATTATATATACATATATATATATATATATATATATATATATATATATATATATATATATACAGGGTGCGGCATTAGTGCGTCGAAGTACGATATATTCGTTATTAAAGGAGAGATATCAAAAAAAGTTATTTACAAAAATTATAGGCAACTTCAAACTTCACATTACAAAATTATTTTTGTATTTACAGGGTGTTACATATTAGCATGCTGAACCAAACATAGTTTTTTACTTTTAGATTAAGCTCATCTCCCCCATACTTCCAATATAGGGTTTCATTACGTTATACAGGGTATTTCAAAAGTTATAGCCAATTGTACACGAAAATCATTCTCATTTCAACGTTAGACAGAACAACCTAACAATAATTTTTTCTAGGCATAACTTTTTGACATTGGTATAGTGTTACGAGAAAGTGCTATTTCCTTATTATTGCATCAACTGAATATAGAACGAGACAAAACTCGAACACCTGATTTTGTCAATTTTTTCAAATATTAATTTAAAAAGTGAAAATACACTTTATGTTCTTTCATCTTTATTAAGCACTCCCTATAGCTAACCACGTAATGGCGCACCCTGTATGTATAACCACTACCAGTTAGAATTATATAGACCGTGACTGATTTTAGTTACTTCCACTGAACTATCTCGTGTTGCTTTGTGCTTGTTAAACGTTATCTAGGGTACTAAAACTCTATTTAAGTGTTACTGTTTACTTACCTGCGTTTGTGTTTGTTCAGTATCTGTATTTAACTTACGTTTCATAGCTAAATAGTACCATTTCGTGTATGTTTTGTTAAATTTGTTAGCTATGACAGTTGACAATAAAATGGTGTCTCACGTTCAGTTTAATTTCTTCCTGTTATTCTGATCCTACTACCTATAACCTGTCACCTTGGTATAACTTTTCATGAATTTTCAATTAATTTGTGTTAATATCTTAATAATTATTAACTTTCGTTTACTTTATATAGGTAGAAACTCTTGTGCCACGATTATTTACTTTATGTATTAACGCTAAATTCCAGATAGTTGTACACCGGGTTTGGTTATTTTAAGTTAACCTGTGCTAACACTTTTTCTTTAGATAACCTATAACACATTCTAGAGCTCAACGGTCTACAGAGGTTTTGCTTTTAACTTTACTTAAAATTACTGGGTTGAGTTTACATTGAGTTAGATGTGCGGCTGCTTTCTGCTGACATATAATTTAATATTTTTTTAGTCGTGGAAGCCGGGAAAAACGTTTTATATCAATAAACTTAACACCGAATTTAAACAATCTTTTACTGTCAAGAAAATATTGACACTACAAGACAGCGACCTACTAGATATTTCTTAGTTTATTGAAAATCAAAATTACGTTACATGTATTGATGTAACTATTTTATTACTCGAAAAGTATTAGTTTTATGGCAAAATATAAAGAGCCGAAAAACTTTCTAAATAATTTAGCCCAACTATAATTTTTCTATTATTATCATTGGAAAACATATAATAACAAATATTATAGGTGTTCATTACATCATCCACTTGTCATAATAGGGCTGAAGTGCAACATTTCTCATACGTTATCTTTTCTTAGTAGTAAAATTCAACGCAATAGTATTTACATTTCTTTAATTTTGCAAAAAGAAATGAACACTGTATTTCTTCCTTTTGCTTTTAAGGTGCTGAACTGATCGGAGAGGGCTCAGAGGAAACATTTTCATATGAAACACTCTCGATAATTTTTGACAAGGAATCACCTGCTAAAATGTTTCTCAATGATTTTTAAACACCGTGTATAATACATATTGTGAATACGGCGATCACAAATTAGTGTCCAATAATATAAAATTATAAAGTTTAGTAGTTGACTACCCTAAAAGCCATTTGTTTTCTCACCAAAAACGTTGTATAACTAAATATTTTGAATTAGACGGACAAAAGTGGCGTCCAATAACATGAGATTGAGAAAATGTAATTTAAGCACATTACAATGACATAGTCACTTTTTTCCCAACTAAACAAAGCCATAAATATAAATTTGCAATATGGCAGATTTAAAACGATATAACTACTTTTTTTCCAACAAAATCGTATCATAGGTTTTCAATTTTATCGGAGTAAAATTCACGCGCAATAAGATATATTTCAATATGGCTGACAGAAAATGATGTGCAATAACCTAAAATCATACAATTCGGCGAATAAAGATTTTCAATATGGCAGATCCAAAATTGATTTTGCTTAATAAGAGAATGTAGATTAAATGACAATATCAATGTGACAACCATTGGTACAATTTTTAAACATGTAGAAACCTCCTAAAGGTTAAAGAGTCTCAGTTTTTTTTTACAAAATGTGGTAAGGGGAACGGCCAGATCGAAGAAGAGAAGATCCACGCCAAGTAAACGGCGTAAACTGGAGATATCAACTCCGGAATGACAGAGGTAACCGAAGAGGACGTGGTACTTATTGACCACCAAACGAAGAAAGGGTCCAGAATAACGAAGAGCAAGCATATAATAGTTAAAACTAGAACGTGGGCTGCAGAGCGCGCGCTCCCACTGCACGCTGCCCAATAACGGAGGAACAAGCAAATTATGTTAATTCTGTACGTCTATTTTCTCAACGACAAAACCAACAAATAAACCAATTTGAAGAAACATATTTATCGAGTTCGAACAGCGAAACGGAAGAGCAACTAGAAAACGCTTAAGAATGTAATTTCGTACCACAAGTACCAGTAAAATTAGATGGAGTAAGCCCAGTAGCACTGGTAGGCATAGGTAGCTCTGTGAGTGTCATTTCGGAAACGCCATTTGAAACCATTAAAACCTCAACAAAGAGATACCAATGTTACCTACAGTAGGTATATCAATCCGAAGAGTTAATGTAAAGGTTACCAAAATAAAAAGATAAGCCCTAGTAAATGTGTAAATTAGCGGAAGTAACAAATAAACAGTATTTCGGATATCCGAGTGTTTAAATGTTTCTCGCATTCTCAAGAACGCTACGATCAACGTTCGAAAAAAAGAATTACAATTTTATGATGATCAACAAACATTTACATTGCTTTTGTTGGTAACAATGTAAAAAGTGCTGAATCAGCTGGCTTGAGAGTAGAGTACGAACAAATTCGGGAGCAATTTTTGCAGATAGGTCAGATGAAAGATCACTTGAAGAGGGGCAACAATGCAAAAAAAGAACCCTGGAAACCATACCTGAAGACGATTATTTTTATGAAATTTTAGAATATTTAAGACAAACAACTCGCGAAGGAGCCTTTAAGGAAGAAGAATGCAGAGTTGCGTGACCAACTACAGGTGTACGATGTGTCCTGCCGTCCTACCATGTAAAGACGTTTTGATTCAACACCAGAAAAGACACCAAATTCTACAAGTATGTGCGAGCTTAAGGTTAGAACTAGAGGAAACCGGTATTGAGAACTTAAATAAAAAACACGAAGGTGTATTTTTGGACAGACCCGGTCTCAGTAATTCATTTGAATGCAAATTAGACATCAAGAATCCGACCATACCTGTAAACAAAACATATCCGATACCATACTCAAGAAGAGCCGCAGTTGAGCAAGAAATCGAACGGGCGATGGAATGGGGGTTATTGAACGACCACCTTCAACCAAATAATGTTAGAACGCAAGAAAACATGTATTACGTATTTAAAAAAGAGAGAGAAAAAAAGAATTAAATATAACTCAGGGGATCACTGTGCTTGTTAAAACACACTATCCGCATTAGATAAAACTATTAAGAAATTTTTCTTGCTTTATGAAGGACCATAAGTCCACAAAGAAATAGGAGATAATGCTTATACACTATATTGGTCCGGAACCGATAAGTACAAAAATACTCAAAATGTTGTTAGTTTAGAGAAATATATAGGCAATCCAGATGATGATGATAACGCGAGTTTTGGGGGGTAACGGTACCACCTCGTGAATGAGCACAAAAATTTAATTTTTATTTCAATTTAAAATAAGAAATTTATTACGCAGCAATACTATGTATAAATGCTTTTATGACAATTACCTTGTATGTTATAGATATATTGTAGTATTAAGTTACGTGTGCGCAGAAATGAGACGCTAACATAAGCGGGAAACTGAGAGTCGGTGATTGACAGCGTAAGAGTAAACGCTGGTCGATCTTTAAAAGCACAAGCAAGTGCTACAAGTAATCCGTAAACAATTATTAATAACGGCCATTAAAGTGTTACAGTGAACTAAAACGCTGCAAAATATTAAAGTTATAAAAAATTCGTAAGTGCGATATGCATATAAGTGAGTTCGGTTTCTCTTGGAGAAGTAAACAGCAATCTACTTTTACTCAAGAAGCTTTTGTCGTTAATTCGCCTGGTTTTTGTAGTATCAATTGGCTTTTGTTGTTGGAAGTGGGAATTGCATCGAGGCATGTATAGGATGGATTTGCTTAAGCGAAGAAAAGAAGATTGCAAGTTTAGATAGGTTTTTGCATGTATTTTGTTTAATTCCTAATAATTAAAAAGGCGACTTAATAATCTAATCAACGCGTTTCCATTATTAAATTGAATTGTTATCTAGAGGATTATTAGGTCAGCTTTCGATTGCATGTTTAGTAGTAGCTTTAAACCGGCATGTCTTTGGTTCACGAATCTTGTTTTTCTTTGTAATGAGGATTTAAAAATGTTTTGTCTGTTGTTTTCAATAAATATATATTAAGGCTCCATTGTTAATCATAAATGCATTAAAAACACCCTAGAAGTCCTGAAGAGTAAAGAGTTTTCTCATGATGCTGAGTATTAGTCGAGGCACATAAAGAATAAATTAACATTTTGACTTAAATTAAAAAATTAAAGAGATTAGTTTAACAATAAAAAAGGAAGCGGGTCGGTTACAGTATACCGTCTCCAAAGCAGATTGTGATTACAGAGTTAACGCTTTTTACTGGCTCTAGGAGGTTACAGGCTCGCCAGCAATGTTCTCTTATCGCTAGTAAGAACCTTTTTACCATGTGGATTATGTAAAACACTATTACAATATTCGCATATTATTTTACCCAACTTCAAAAGATTTTCTTCATTTTGTACATTTTGATTTTATAAATGGGCCAACTGTGTTTTTATTTGCCCACTTGCAACAGTGTTAACACAATTTTATATCTTCTCTAAACTATTGTTCACATTACACCTTTTATTGACCTTTGTCAAATCAAAATCCAAACTTTATTAGTAGTGATAACGTTTAAGTTACTAAGTTTGTTAATTCTACCTATCCAAATTTAAATGTTAAAAAGAATTTATTTATTTATCGTAGATTTTGGACGCTAAAATTATTTTAATGAAATGAACGCTTAGATTACTCTTTTCTATAATCCAAGAGTGAACGTTACATAATGAAGCAAAAAATGCATACGTGTCTTTGCTTAATAAACACAAGTTTTATAGCGTTGTAAAGTAAAAAAATGTCATACCACCACAATCGAACACTGCATCTAAGGTTTAAATTTTAATTAGTTTTTAAACCAACTAATTTCCAGTAATTAATCAGATATAAAAACTGGTGAAACGTTTAATTCATTTAGGAAAAAACTTGGAGTTCTACATCATTCTAAGGAAACAAGATTATACTTTTTAAGCCATCGTGGCCAATTATTACAAAGAGTAAGCTTAACTAACTTGAAAAAAACATTAATTACCTAAATAAACATAATTTAACTCCCATGGAAGTTAATGAAAGGATGTGAGTAAAAGAAAAATTTATTCACGGTCGCAAAACTCAAAAATCGCAATTACAGATCAAGCATTTCAAAACTTTTTTTTATTACACAATACGCTACGTAACGCGTTCGTATTATTAGTTTTACTACTCGATACTAGATCAGTAGATGGTTATATTCTGTAAGTATGAAGTATTTTATCAACTGACAGCATGCGTCGAAAAAAAAGCAATAATTCCTATTGCCATTGAGGATACAAATTTTTAAATTAGATTTAGATTCTATGCATTGACGTAATATAGAAGACACGTAACGCTTGTACATTGCTTATTTGATAACCTGCGCTCGGTATAAATACATGCAAACACTCACCTTCACAAATGCATTGCTACTCAGACTATAGCGCGAGTGAGATAACATTATGTACGACCAACGTCACGCATCGCGTCATGTGGTACGTGTGACTTGCCCGTGTTTTCGTATATTATATCTCGTTTTCATTTTTAAGCAAATTAATTTCATAAGTGATTTTATAAATTTTGGAGTATTTACGCCTGAAAAGTAATTCCAGTCGACCCTTTCTGTTTCCCTGATTTATTGTGGCACCTGTAGAATGAAAAAGAAGGCGTTATGTTGACTATCCGTTTATTGAAACTATTAAATAAGGATTCCGACATAGTGAGACGGCACGTGCGCACAAACAACGGTTCGCCGGTTCCGCTAACGGCGCTAGCAAATGACGACAGTGCGCCACGGTAACGCCGTTTTACTGTCGGATTCCCTGTGGCTTGATAGCTCATCTACCCGTTTGGTTAGATCAATGACTATGAAATATTTTCAATTCCTTGATCTATTACATCATTAGAAAGTTTCATCCGCATAGGTATTCAGAATAGTAAAAAATGAAGAAGGACATTATATAAGGTATTTTTGGCGAATTTTAGATTTTACATCTACATTCAATTACTACTATTTACATTTTCCCGCCAAGTTAAATTAAGTTAGTTTCATATAGATCATCAGTAAATAGACCAATGTCATTACCATTAAATCAACAACAAATTTCAATAAAGAAATATCAATTGTAAAACAAATAGCACATGCAAAGGGTTACATTTCAAATATAATACACACTTTAGTTAAAAAACAAGAATACAAATTATCTATCATTAACATTTACCCAATTAACAGTAACAAAAAACCAATGCACACACACACACACACACACACACACACACACACACACACACACACACACACACACACACACACACGCACTATATATATATATATATATATATATATATATATATATATATATATATATATATATATATATATACACACCAATGTTCTTAGATGTTCATGTAATGCCAAAGATTCAATTAACGACATTTTGAAATCTGGTGTATAAATTAACCTGTAATTCTACCTACATTGGCCAAACACATAGGAACTTTGATATTAGATACAAAGAACACTTTAAATGCTACAAATACAAACACACAGGTAACTCAAATGATGCCACAACATGTGCGGCTATTTAGGCGAATGCTGGGGTAGTATTTTCCCCCTCAGAATCTTAACTTCGTTCCTTTAGATCCTGTCCTGACCACGCCTATCCCTACTCCCACCATGCATATATACGTAGTGTACGTATGTATGCTGGGAATCCATGATTATGGCTGAAGGAGCTTGGAAAACTTAAGCAATCTGCCCTCCCCCTTGGGGAGGGCATACGTGGCCTTTCCCCTTTTCCCTTGATATAGACTGACCGTTAACAGACATTTTAAATATAGAATTATAATTTATCAGTTTTCGTTTTGCCCTAAGGTGGTTGTTATGTGAAAAGGAAATACGGGACATGGATGCATCTCCCGAACAATCTGAGGGGTACCAAATACTCCTCAGTAAGGTAGGGAGAGGGAAAAAAATCTTTTAAATTAGATACACAATTATAAGTTTTTACGCTCTTTAGTCTAAGTGACAAATGTAGTGGTTGTTTATGATAAATTTTTAGGCGCCTCGTATCATAATACGATAGTGTAAAAAATAAATAAATAAATAAAATTTATTTAATTTTGTGTTTTACTTCAGTTTTTAAAAGTACATCCTATATATTAAAATAATCGGGTGATTTAGTTCACGCAGATTGCAAGACAATAGCGTTTGATGGATTTCGATGTTTTTTTATATGAAACTATTTTGTGTAGAAGGAAACATTTCATTATTACTCCCAATTTCGATAGCTTAAGTTGTCTTTTACGTGTGTATTTCAAATGAAATATGCCTTGCGCCATTATTCATTTCAACCTAATAATGAGACTGACGTTGAAACTAACAATGGGACTAGGACAATGTGATTTTGATAGAAAATTTCAAATAGAAACAATATGTCAGAATGACGCACACTTGTCATCAGTAATCACTCCGAAGGCTACTTATTTGAGGCTTGAAGATATAATAGTATATTGCGTCCGACCTGTAAGTTGATCAATATTTCGGTCAAAACTTGAGATCATTAATGATCAACTTATACGTCTTACATAATAATCTACTATTATGCATTAGAAAAAAGCTAGTCGTATTAAATAGTATAGAAGTTCTAGAAAGAAATAAAGTGTAATTTTTGTATCTAAAGTATGTAAAATTAGGATGACTGAAATATTTTTGGTGTATCATTTAGTTATCATGGCGGAAATACGTTTGCTGGTTCGAGTGATTTTATTTATTTTGGAGACTTAAATAAAAATTTAGGTTCTGGTTTTGTTAAGCTATGTTTCTGTCATACATTTTTTTACGGTTTATAAATTTCCTAAACACAGCAAATGTCAGTGCTTGAAGTTTAAAGAACTGTATGTCGGTTAGCACATAAAAAAATGTCACAATACAAACACATACATTTCATATGTGTGTTAATAAATACAATATTATTAGTAATATGTAAAGTTTTGTAAGCAACTGAAATTCTTTACATACAGTAACGTGGCTGATTATTTATTAAAAATATTATTATTAACAATATTGAGTAATTAATAGGGTTCAGAATTAATAAATAATCAATTTTATCCCCTCTGCCGTAAAATAAAACAATTACACGATTTTCTACGTTAGAGTATCATTATTTACCTAGCCCACTATGAACTAAGCACATCTCATCAGTTAATGCAGCCGCCAATGACGCAACTGTCTAAAACTAGGTGAATAAGTAAAATTTGATTTCTGGTGTTTACAACTTTGGACTTTCTCCTTGACCTCCCTGAACCTCTCGACTTACTTTATCTAGTCCCAGATCTGATATGTTCAATGCACCACTTCTACATCTAAGATAATTATATCACCTGCAAAAACTCCAGATAAAAGTGAAACAACATAGCAGTTTGCCAAGTGACGTTTTCTCGTACCATCGGGTACGGCGAGAATATAGTAAATTTAGTCCATGCGAAAAATAATAAAAGTTCTGACCTTTGGTAGCGTAGAAAAACGTCCAACGAATGGATGTAAATTTAAGTTCTCGGCCTGGTTACCAATTTCGAACCGGCACGGTTAAAAAATCCAGTAGTAACACAACTTTTATAGCGGACAAGTAGCCACGATTGCAGAGATACAGAAAAGAAAATTTGATGCCTTAAGATTGTAGACGGGCACACGGAAGTGGTACGAAATGGCTTTCGTTAGTCAATCGGAGGATCCGTAATTTGCTTATGGTTGTACGCGTTCAGTAGCTAATAAAGAAATTTAGAAATTAATAGCAAACAAAGAAGACCTACGGAATAGCTTAACCCTTTTACGACGAAAAACTTCTTTATATACGCAACGTTCTTGCGAGCAACAAGCAATTTGGAACTGTAATTTTAAGAAAAGCCCAAGTAATTCTTATTACAGTTCATTCTTCCAATTTATATCCGAAAAACCTTCGATTTAGAAATTTTAGAAGAGATCACAAATTTTCCATGTCGTCGTAAAATGCCGACCGCAAAGAAGGACACGAGAAATGAAGCACGTTTCTCAAAACGAAAAATTATTAGAATTGGTTTCTTTGTTATCGATCGACAATTAATAAATGTTATTGTATTTGAATGTCTTAACCTCGGCTTGTAACGGGAGTTCAATAAACTAATACAGTTATCTGTTTATGAGTAGATTTTAAACATTTGGGGATACGGCGATTTGCCCATAGGTGGCGTAAATATGTACTTTCGTTCAATGAAATTTAATTTGTTTGATTAAATTGCTTTATGTAACCGAATATAACATAATTTTAATATAAGGCATTTCCAATACAGTGTGTACGATGTGTTATTTAGTAATTTCTCACATAGTGATATTTGTGCAGAAAGATTTTTAGAACGTTGCAATACGTAGTATTTGAAGTTTATCAAACTTCAACATTTGCACTTTTCTCGATATGTGAACTTAGAATTTTCTCCCAAATACGTCTTCCATTAAGATTATGATCCACAAATTAAGAGAATAATAAAAAGGTTAACAAGTTAATTAATGACCACTTGAGATTTTATTAATTATTAGAAAAAGAATATTTTTCTTTAAATTTTTACCGCCTATTATCGAATTATTTAGGTTTGACTCAAATTAATAGGCAACAAACATGTATGCGGAAATACCAAAGACATTTAAGGCAACTTAATTTTTTCTATTCTTTTTAAATATGCAATAATCTGTGTAACTAGAGAACAAAGTGATGTTTTTCAACTCGAGTTCTAAGTTTGACACACAAGCGTAGCGAGTGTATTAATTAAACAAGAGTAGAAGAAACACTTTCTTCTCGTGTTTTACACATTTTTTTTAAAACTACAAATAAAATTAAAGAGTTTCTTATATTGACACATATTAGTACGGCCGTCCTCCAAATTTGACATACGGGAAAGTGGGTATTTAGTTATCTTCCCTTCCCACGGTCTCGCAATTTCCTTCTAGATCCGGTTTTTGTATTCCAGCGTGCAGTATTCGCGTGCCCAGAATCAACGAGAGTGGGTGCTAGGTATTTATGAACGGTTCCGATCAGCATTTCTACGATCATTCTTCTCATATAATATGTTAAAACAAACAGGAAAAAGAATGTAAATCTCAAAATGAAGTTCCATTGATTTTTTTGGTAACAAGTTTGTCATTGACGCTTGACTATATTTCATTCGGACGGGGTACACTTTATAGGTTCTTTTACTTTCCAATTATTAATAAAACATGTAATAAAGCTAAAGCCCATAATTTAAAAATGTCAAGAGGAGAAGTATGATCGTAGTATTTAATAATTAGAATTTTTTTACAAGTTACTTTAAGAATTATGTATGTTTTAAAATACCTTCAATTATTTATTAAAACAATAATATTACAAATTACCATTGTTATTGTTGATTTATGGTTTTCCCTTCGCTGTTTTTGAACTTCATTTGCGATCGCAACTGGTCTCATACTTTTCGTAATCTTGTGCTCTGCAGTAGTGCTTTATTTGATCAAATAGTTGCTTGGATTATTATTATGCTAAAAAATTTTAAGTAATGCCATCTACGACTTACAAGTGTGTTCCTATACCGCAAATCTCCACCTTACTTTCGTCATTTTGTTGTATAGAACGGAACCGCCTGAGAAAGCTGCGTTTATAGCGGAAACTGACTAGAACCAAAAGCGTACTTCAATACTAACTGCCGACATCCACGGTCCACTTTTTCTCTCGGTGGAGCTCGTCATAACCCGTTTCGGCCTTCCTTAAAGAATACCGGTATGCAATCATCAGTCACCCGAACAGAATGAGAATTTTACCTACTTTCTCCGTTATGCATTTACTACAGAAGCACTACATTTTTTTAATAAAATTATTTTGTCAAAAGGTGTGTACTTCTACTTATTCATACAGCCAGAAAGGTAAATACAACCCTTCACGTCTGGTTTAACCGACATTTAGCTTATGATAAATCGACATACCTTTTTTTGGCACCGATGAATAAAAGTTTGATACTAGTTAATATGCACTTAGAATGTTTATTTATTTTCGAGTTTAATCATTACTTACCTATATGACGTATTAAATTAGTATCTAATGTACATTTTTAGATTAAAACAATTTAATCGAGTAAGCCTATGCAGTAAAAATTCTACAAACATTTTCAATAAAACGATTGACACCATGTGTAATTTTATTATCAAATTATAAGAAACTAAAAAATAGTGTTACCAAGTTGCGGTATAATTATTACTAGGACTAGGATTTCTATGCATTTGCATGTTTTTTTTTGCTTACAGTAATCATATGCAAAGTGAAGTATAAACATGTTTTATGAGTATGTGCACCACATATGTGAATTTGAAAGTGCATATGAATGCATATTTTAATGATTTTTCTAAATGCATGCATATTTCGTAATATTTTAATGTTAGTGCATATTTTGTACGTTTTTGCTCGTGTTTTTGCATTTTACAGTTACTTTTGCAGTCGGAAGTTATTATTTACAGATTATTCATCCTCTGAGTATTAAGTATGCTATTGTTCTATTGTTAATAACTGGAGGATTATACCTTTTAGGTATACAGCTTTCATAAATATTTCTTGGAACATCCTACCTGCCTGTAACTGTTACTTGTTATTGTAATTTACATAGTTGAGTTCAGAACTTTGTGTCCAAAGGATGGAAAAGAAAAGCGATCCGTTTCTGTAACTCTGCGAAGTTACGTTCGAATTCGAGGTTTTACGACGGGCGATAAAATATTATTTTGTACAGTGTGTGAGGATAAAGTCACTACAAACAAGCAGGTTTCAAGTAACACAACACGTTAACACATTAAAACACCAAAAGTGTGTGGGTTTAAAACTAAAAACAGTCTCTGTTGCCGGGATGTCTTAATAATTTAAGTGTCAGTAATAAATCTGCGGAATTTAATAAAAACTGTGTAGTGCGTTAGTGGCTGCGGACATTTCATTAAACAAGATTAACCATTTCGAAATTTTTAGAAGAAATTTCAAAAACCCTATCCTGATGAATCTACTCTTAGAAAAAATTACTTACCTAACTTGTACCATGATACCATCCAATTAATTAGAAGAGCTATAGGTGACAATTATATTTGGGTTTCGATTGATGAAGCTACAGACAGCGTTGGCAGGTACGTAGAAACTTAATTATTGTTTTGTTAGATTAAATGGCTGATGTACTAATACGAAGGTTTTACGAAATCAAGAATATTTCTTTGTCGAATTTCACCTATACTCGTTTTAAAATGTATTGTTCATTAAATAATGATTTAAGTTTCTTGTTGCGACTAAAGATTTATTCTAGTAAAATTTATTTTCAGATACGTTGCTAACGTTATAGTAGGCATTTTAACTGGAGAGGCGAATACCAGTTCATATCTTTTAACCATGGATGTTTTGAAAATACAAATAATTCGGCAATTGCAAAATTGTTTAATGATTCCATGGATATTTTGTGGCCCCAGTGTATTCAGTACGAGAAAGTGCTCCTTTTGTTACTGATGCAGCACCTTAAATGATCAAGGCTGGAGCAGGCCTTCAAGTCTTATACTCGAAGATGATTCATCTCACCTGTCTGGCACATGGATTACACAGAGCCGCGGAAGAAGTGCGGAAGTACATCCAAAAGTGAATAATTTAATTTCAAACGTTAAGAAAGTCTTTCGTAAAGCTCTACATCGTATACAGGCATTTAAGGAAACAGCACACCAAATACCACTGCTCCCAGAGCCTGTAATAACAAGATGGGGTACCTGGCTGTCTGCAGCAGAATATTATTCAAATTACTTGATACAATTGAAGAAATTGTGAACATATTTAACAAAGATGATGCACTTTGTATACAAAATGCACAAGACGCAGTGAATGCGAAAGGAATTAAAGAAGAACTGCTGTTTGTTTTTTCAAATTTTGTTTGTTTGACAAAAACAATTACTTTATTAGAAAGACAAGGTTGTTCAATTTCAGAAAGTATTAATCTGGTAGATAATATTAGTACCTCTCTTGCTAAAGTTAAAGATCCAAAGGGCTTTGCAGTACATAAAATAATGAAATATGTTTTAGAGAAAATGTAGGTTTTGCCTTAATTAGAAAAATAGATGACGCAATAAGCTGGTCAAGCTACTATCGCAGATGAACCTGAAGAATATAGTATAGTCGAATTGAACAATTATAAATACGCTCCAGTTACATCTTGCGATGTTGAAAGGAGTTTTCAAGTATAAAAATATTTTTACAGACAATCGACAAAGTTTTACTTTTGATAATTTAAAAATGCATATGATTGTAAATAGTAATTCGTTTAAGATATAGGCTAAGTTTATTTTGTAAAGTTGTATTATCTTTTATAAATAAAATAAATTAATGTGATTATTTTTATTTTTGATTTCTTTTTCCGAACTGCAAAACGCATATTTTCTATAAAGTATTGCTTTTAATGCATATCCAATTTTAAGAGCATATTTAAGTACATATTTCAGCATTTTACAGTGCATAAGTGCATGCATATTTTGCCATTTTTAAGTGCATACAAATCCTAGCCCTAATTATTACCAATATTTATATTTTATTAAAATTGCACATTTAGTAGTAAATTAGATCCAATAGTTACGTAATTATGATATTGGTTAACACGACGAAAAGTCTTCAAAAAAATGTCATTTTGATCTAATTTAATCCAAAAATAAAAGTGAAATTTTCCAAGCACCATTCAGTATCCACAACTTTATACTGTATAATGGTGCCCATTCGATTCAGTACTTGAGTGTTAATAAATTCTTTTATAAACGTTGTAATAAACCTTCAATTTTAATTTGCATTAACTTTTTCTGGAAAGTTGAAGTACACTTTTGTTTATAACATTTAAACTATACCTCATCAACTTTCTTAAAAATTCAATTGCCCAATAAACAAAAAGCTATATACCGTAGAAAAGAGTTAAGGCGTGAAAAATATTCTGTATTATGAAATACAAATGCATTGTTTAAAAAGTATTAAACTTTTTTTGATTATGATCTCAATGCCACAATGTTATTGCGGCATTGAATTGTTCCTTAGTAATTTTTGTGATGTGCTTTTAATTTGTCTTAATTAAATCATTTTCTTTCTGCATTAATTTAGGAAGTTGAAAAGGTATGCTATTATTTAAAGCTCACGTTACCATAAAATAAGTATAATTAGTTATCTAAATTGTATCGTTATTTTAGTATGATTTGTTATAAAACAATTTGTATTTGAGCTCTACAGTAGTTAATTTATGCAGAAGAACGGAAACAGTTTTGTTTATATTTTACTTACGAAACGTTAATAATAGAAATGTATTTATTATCACTAAATTACTAAGAGATTTCTGAAATATCATAATTAGAATAGAGAGGAAAATCGCACTTTATTTTTAGTAACCCTGTCCACTTACTTACCTTGATATGAAGCACATTAAAATTAAAAATAGTAAATAGTAGTAAACCGTTGAATTTTAATAATACATCACCAGGGGTCCAAGTGTAAATAACTATTCGAAAAGAAATAAGATAATTTAAAAATACTAATTGTTACTTGTTAAGTTTTTTGTATGTATAAGGTTGTTAAATAATTCTACTCCTCCTATTACAAAATTTGCTAAGTTTTAATTTCACACTTATATGGCAATGAATGGCAAATATGAATAATTCTTATTAAAATTAAATTCGTATTAAAGGAGATTTTAGTAAACGCTATTCTATTGCATAAGCGCTAATGGTCTTGTAGTAACTTGACCTGCTTAGCATTCGGGAGGTAATAGCTTCGATTCCTGTTATGGTCTATCCTGTATGACATTTTTTTAGGGAGGGTTTCCTCATACACACACAGCTGCATGATCACTGTTTATACGCACGTCATGTGCGGCTGTTTAGGCGAATGCTGGGGTAGTATCTTCCTGTTCAGAACCCTAACTCCATTCCTTCGGATCCTACCCTGACCGCACCTACCCCTAATCCCACTATTCATTCATACTTAATGTACGTATGTTCGAATACATGCTTGCGGCTGAAGGAGCTTAGAAAGTTCGAGCAGCCCGCCCTCCTTATGGAGGGAACACGTTGTTTCCCTCCCTTCCTTAAAAAGTAAATCATTTTTAGTGTCAAAAAAATCTAGGAGGAACAGGTTTTGGTGAATCTGAAATTGTATAAAATTGTTTCTTGATTACAACACCTGGTTATAACGCTGTCTGTTACATTTTGGACTAAAATTAAGTTTATATCTCGGGCCTCAGTTAAAGCTCTTAATACGCTTTTGTTGCTTACTTATCGCAACTATACTGTTTTTATAAATTTATACAGTGCCCAAATAAAATATTGAGATTTAAATACAATCTAATTATTATTAACTATTAAAGGTGAACACATCAATTGAAATTGATTTTTGGAAAAAAACATTTGAGGTCTTCCATAAAAAAACTGAATATCATTACAATCTGTTTAAAAATCGCCCGGTATAAATTTGTTATACTTGGAGAAAACCAAAAATAATTGGATGGCACCTTGTATACCATAAATCGTCAATGTTATATTAATTATCTATCTTGGTCGGATATACTCGATTTAAAACTTATAAAACCAAATTTTTACGAAAGCTATGACAGCATAATACAATTCGCATGAGTGTTAAAAGTCCCATAATTTTATAAATTGTATAATCATCACAGCATTACACGGATTTTATACATGTAGTTAAAACTAATCAAAATGTATACATTCCATTTTCAGTGTATATGACTATATTTGCATTGTTTTTAAGCGGTTACTATTTTTTTAATTTTTAGCATAATTGATGACAGTTACCAAACAGTACATAGCTAAATAACGTTCCTTTTTAGTTATTTGTACGTCTATACGTAAGTAACTATCTTGCATAGTAAGTAAGACTGGACCCTTTTGTATATTTATAAGCATTAAAAAATGATGGAAGTAGATGTCTTCAATCTTTGTACACCAGTATTTGAAGCAGCAGTTAGAGAGGCAATCGACTCGATTAAAAACAGTAAGGCTTTGCACTCTTATGGCTTAAATCTAGAATCAATCAAATCTATTATTTGCCCCTTAGCATCTCAATCGCTTCAGTGTAGTACATTTATGGAGGCACTGAAAATTGCTTGCGTTTTGCCACTGTATAAGAAATGCAACGTTGGTCTTACATAATAACAAAAATTTTTTGGGCTGCCAAAATTTATTAATTAAAAATCAATTTTGGTTTAGAAAAAATAAATCAACAACTTTTTGATTTTACTACACACATTGTAAATAACCTTGACAGAAGAAACACTGCCTATCAGCATTTCTAGATTATACAAAAGCGTTTGATTTAGTTATCATATACTTTTGTAAAAACTAGAATATTACAAATTCAATACAAGTGTAGTGTTATATATAATTGCTATTAATGGATTAGCATGTAAGGAGAGAGAGTTAGATTAAGATAATATATATTTTATTAAATATAAACTTGACATAACATAACTCATTTTACATCATCAACTAATAATTTCAGGCATTGTTGTCAGATCAGATTTTTAATCCTAATGCAGGTTTGCCACTTCATGATTATTAACACCTTCCCTCAAAACTGCAATATTAGCTGAAACAAGCCCTAACTCCCTTATAATAGTACAACATTTCTCTTGACTTAGAGATTTCGTGAACACATCTGCCAACTGTTGAGTTGTACAAACATATACTAACTTAACGATACATTTAGTTACTAAATCTAAAACAAAATGCAACTTTATATCAATATGTTTGCATCTCTTATTATTTTCAAAGCTTTGTAACAGTTTTATTGTACTCTGATTATCTTCAAACAAAGCAAACATTTGGTAAAAGTTGCAACAATCTAAATATTGCAGTTTTGAGGAAGGTGTTAATAATCATGAAGTGGTAAACCTGCATTATGAGTCAAAAATCTGATTTAAACACACAAAGCTCTTAAAATTATTAGTTGATGATGTAAAATGAGTTATTGTTCATGATCAAGTTTAATTCACTGTCTGGAGATCCATAAAAATGTTAGTCCTTTTAAAACACCATCTAGAACATGCATTCTTAACATCAAGTTGTTCTAAATAAATTATACTTGTTGCACTGATAATACCATATTCTTAACGTTGATAACTTCCAACTGGTGCGTGGAAATCAAAATAATCAGTTAAACCACTTTGCTGAAATCCTCTTGCTACTAACCTTGCTTTGTACACAGGCTTTCCTTCAGCACTTTGTTTTCTAAATACCCATCGACAGCTTAGTACATGTTGATTCTCTCTGTCTACTAACTTCCATGCCTCATTGTCCTTTAATGCCTTTATTTCTTCCTTAATTGCGCTTTCCCAGTATTTCCATTTCGGGCCGGTTTTTGCCTCTTCAAAAGATTCAGGAACGTCCGAACAGTCATTCAACAATGCTAAACAGCTTATATCATAATCTTGGAATTTTAATGGTAATTTTTTTCTCTCTTTGTGGTCTTATGATACTTTGTTTAATTTCCGCATCCAATTCTTGGCTCGTTCTACCATCTTCACTTATTTCTTCGTTTAACTTGCCTCCATCAATGTTATCTTCGACATTATCAATTATGGGATGGATCCTAACTGCTCTTCTCTCTAGTTCCATCTCTTATTTGCCATAGACGATACCCGGTTTCAGTATAGCCTACAAATCTGCATTTTACGCCTTTATCATCCAACTTTGTCCTCAGCGAATCAGGCACTTTTGAATAAGCTAAGCACCCGAAAACTTTCATGTTCGATACGTTCGGTTTTTTACCTGTCCATAACTCGTAAGGTGTTTTAATTTTTACCAAAGATGACTTTGTTCTATTGGTTATATACGCACCTGTGAGTATTGCCTCTTACCAAAAATGTTTATCCAGATTTGCTTCCAATATCATTGCCATGTTTAAAAGAGTTTGGTTCATTCTCTCCGCTACACCATTTGTGTATATATTTTCAATACCTTTATCACTACAAAAATTTTTCAGTATTTTTGAACAATATTCCCCTCCATTGTCAGTGTTTATTTTATTTATTCTTTTTCCCGAAAATAACGAAGTCACCCTAGCCTCATATTTCTTTAAACAATCAAACACCTCATCTTTTTGTTTGATCACATATACAATAACAAATCTAGAAAAATCATCAACAAATGTTACAAAAACTTTCCGCGATTATTTGAAGTAGGCGTAATTGGCCCACATATGTCTGTATGAATTAATTCTAGAACCCTTCTTGACCTTGCACTTTTAGAGTAATATGGTTGACATTTTTGTTTAGACCTAACACAGATTTTGCATAACTTTTCGGCATTCTTTTTAACAAAATTTAAACCATTGACTAAATTTAAATCCCTAATTTTTAATAAAGAATAGTAATTTAAATAGCCATATCTTTTGTGCCAAAGTTCATTATCTGTACACACTGCTAAATTAATACTCGTTTCTCTATTTTCAGGTAGTTGAAAAACCCTCTCGCTTCCCTTGTGCATATGTTACCTTGTCCTCTTTATCAAAATTTTTCCATTATTACAAATAATTTTATAACCTGCCTTTTCAATTCAGACAAGAGGTTTACTCTTAAACCTGGAACACATATCACATTTTTAAAGTAATTTTACCCGTTCGTTTTCAACTTCACTTATAACATCCACATCCCCTACACAAGTTGCTTCCATTGCTTTTCCTTTTCTGCCAATTGAATCAGCTTAGGTTCGTTCTAATTTTGTTTATTTATTAACAAGCCTTCCTGGCGGATGTAGTGATGTGTTACCCCGGAGTGAGCATACCATTCACATTTTGACTTGTGTCCTAACTTATGACATATAAAGCATTTTACACCACAAACGTCTCTTGGATGCCCTAATTTTTCGCATTTATAACACTTAATTGTTTTTCGTGCAGTAACTGAAATTTTATTGTCACTGCTTTGATTTTTGTTTACACTAAACTCTAACAGTCTACTTTTAACAAACTCCAATTTTAAATTATCTTGCGAAAGTGTTCTTATTGCTATTGCTACATTTTCAAACTCCAGTGGCATTGATAACAAAAAACATGCCATGTCTGATTCTTCAAATTTACTTCCCAACGACTTCAGTTCTCAGAAGATTTTGTCACATTTTGAGAAATGCTCATTTAAACTTTGATTACAATCATATTTTAAACGTGTAAGTTCTTCCAACAAATAAAACTTGGAACATGTGCCCCTTTTTACAAATATACTTTTGAGTTTGGTTACCATTTCATATACATTGTTGACCTCCTTTACATATTCCAAATGTGAGTCTGCTATACACTGTATGATTATTTGCATCGTTTTATTATTTTTCTTCATCCAAGTTGCATCCCTTTCATCTGTTGGAGCTTCCTTTATTACTTCGCTAACATCAAGACTATTTAACACTGATTGCATTCTAAACTTCCAATTATCAAATCCACTTCCATTAAACGGAATAATTCCATATTTATTTTCACTGTTATTTGCCGCCATAATTGCGCTTCAACTAAAAGAAAGAGCCTTTTCTCCTTAACCTCAATTTCAAAATTTCAATTTACACTCTCCCGTTCTTGGGGCCGTAACTAATGTTACATATAATTGCTATTAATGGATTAGCATATAAGGAGAGAGAGTTAGATTAAGATAATACATATTTTATTAAATATAAACTTGGCATAACATAACGCATTTTACATCATTGTTGTCAGATCGGATTTTTTACTCATAATGCAGGTTTGCCACTTCATGATTATTAACATGTAGAACCTTGTACGTCACATCTTTCTAACCGCAAACCCTTTATAAGGAATGACAATGTAGAATCGACAAGGTTACAGGTAATTCTAAAGTTCTTCAAGATTCCCGCTATCACAGGACCTGAAGCAATCGTTACGTTGAATCTGATTTTCTCGAGCAATTCCGTCTTTTGGGTTACGAAGCAATTAAGAAATGGTTATGTATGGTTAAATGATTTTAAACTCATCTTTGCAAAATTCTTTAGCAACGAGGTTTGTGACGTGCTTTCGTTTGTTTTTAATTATTCTATTGATTTGGTTTAAACTATAACCATTTCTTTGTAAAATTAATGTAGGTTCTTCAACTCATCGTCTTTTATGTATGTTGTATGTTACATAAAGAGCACTAGTAATTACTGTTTCGACGAAGGCATTGAGTTGTAGTGTTTAATGATGAGTTTGTGCATTTAGGTAATAGTTAGTAAGACTTATTTCGTGTAAACAGTATGATTGAATACATCTGTATCATTCCTTGTTAATAGTAGGTCTCAACCACAAATTTTATATTAGGATAAATACTGTTTAAGTGGGTTAGAAATTGTTCAAATGTATTAAGACCGTGTGACCAAATAGTCAAAATATCTAAGTTACGTCTATATTGCAAAATTTTAATACTATAAATAACATAAACCTATGTAAACTGTGAAACTACATATTCACTAACAAGGACATATACAGAACCTAATTCTATTTGTTTAAGTTTGGATAAAAGCTCATAATTTTCACGTGCTTTGGTGTTCGTCTAAATTTGCTGAAATTATCCTTACCTTCGTAACTGAGAAGCTGGTAGTTTTGGCTCTAATGAATGTATCTATCTATTAAATTTAACTCTATAGACAGTTGCGCATTCAGTCGGTTTGTTAACGTAGTTTATGAGAAATATGTGGCTATGTTACTGACTGAATTACTTAAACTCACTTTGAACTTACGGTTAAATACGCTGTTTTGGTTAATCGCAACTACGCCCTCTCTCTACATTTAGAGTTATTTCTAAAAGACTACAATTCTAAGTTCAAATAAGGTGGTCCATATAATCTACGGCTTGTCTACAATATTTTCCCATTAATTTTCACAGCTATCATTTACCGTTTCTGCAAATTTTTAGCTAATGCTTGACATTATCAAGTTCAAATATCATGAAACCATGAATGGGTTTAACTTTTTTTATGTTATAATTAACCAGAATTAATTTTTATCTCAAATAGGTGGATTTCTTAAAACAGAGAATAAGGAAGCAGGTACACACACACACGCACGTACGAACATACGCACGCACCACACACAAAAGCACATGCAGCGCGCATGCTTGGTTACATTAGAATATGCAAAGTTCTTCATCTTTGACTAAAATCGTACTCAACAATCATTTACTCGTTTAAAAAATGTAACCTAGACTAGCGCTCCTTTGATTTTTCTTATGTATAAATTACTTGCAACCTGGTTTTCTTAATGTGCTCCTTTTTACTAATGTTACTATTTAGTATCGACTGCTTTTGCAGTAAACAGGGCCATAGAAACCCTCTTAATACATTATTATATTTTCGTTTTTGTTTAATTAAATTATTTAATTTTTCTTTATTTACTCACAGTACTGTAACTCTCATTTGTGTATATTATTGTGTCGATTGAACGGCGCCCAATGATCTGTCACAATTAGCAAACAACAAAGAGTTACTTCAGTTACGAAAGAAGCTTAATTGTACCTATCGCCTAGCTCAGCGCCGTAAGCGTGTATTATTTGTTTGACCTGGCAATTCCAGTGACAAATTTGCTAGATTTAGAATGCACTCTCCTAGTTTGTACAGAAATATATTCATTATTTCCTAAATCCACTCTAATGAAATTAATGTGCCCATTATCATTTGGTTAAACAAATAACCAATTCCTTTTTCAGGTTAAACATAGTAAACGTTTACTGTGTACATTATTTAAATAGTAACAGTAAGAGCCGTAAATGATTGCTTTTGTAGATCAAGTTAATTTAGTTAACTTGTAAATTAAGATAAAAACGAGAATTGTTGTTTTGGCTTTTACAAGAATACTACCTTAGATATGTTGTCTTGTACTTTGGCATAAGTGTACACATTACCTTGTCCTGGTTTAATCAAGCTTTAACCAGACTTAGAATATTTAAATTATATTCCCATCATTAGCCTTCAGTAAGTAAGTATGTAAAATAATAAATATTTTTTTGTGTTTTGTGTTTATAATGTGTACATTATGAAACTCAAAACGGGTTTCAAAGTAGTTGAGGTACTAAAGAAGTGGGAATTATTAATGTTGTGTATATTTATTGATTTCACTGGAGTGTAGTTTATTCAAGTTAATAGTACTATTTTATTCTGACTACGGTGGTATACAACTTATTATTTTTTATTGATTTAATGTATCTATGATCGTGTGTAATGCTTTAGTACGAAACACAAGTTTTAATAATCTATAATCGAACTCTAACACGCAAATCGGATTGTTGCTATCCTATATTCAAAATTATTAAAATTGACATACAAGGTGACCAATGGAATATTTTTCTTATCAAAATTTTTAATATAAATACAAAAAGTAAAAAAAACAGAATTATTAAGAAACTCGTTTCACAAGACGTTTTATTGCATTAATTCATTAGAAAAATGTGTACTAAATAAACAAGGTGAAGGCACCAGTATTCGACAGTGCACTAGTAATCGATACTTCAAAATTCAAACTCCTCAATTAGGGGATATGTTCAAATTTCTGCATAATTCCCTGCCAGAGCGAAAGAGTGATACCTCTGGCAACCCTGTAAAACTTCTTGAAGGTCACAATTTTAGTTTAGCGGCAATAAAATGGCGCGTGTTATATCGAGCACGTGAACTACATTTTTTCTAAGGAGATTTGTTATGGTCCTTTACATGATAAAATAGGTTGTTGTATTTTAAATAGTTAAGGTATGTGAATAAAATGTTGTGTAAGGTATTTTCGTGTTCTAAAATACATGTTTTGGTAAAATTTCGTTGCTTTGTTTGATTCTAACCTAAATGTTAGGGATGTCGTTTACTGGGTATGCATAAGCATATATTCTAAAGTATTCGATATTACTTGTCGATTACTGGGGTATTATGCGGCTCACTGTTCGACATTAATGTTTTCTCTTTGAAATTAATTTATTTTTTTTAAACGGTTTTAATAATACAATTTTGTTGCTTACTTTGATTCTAACCTAAGTTTTAGGAGTGTCGATTACTGGGTACAGATACGCTTAATATTCTCCAGTATTCGACACGATTGTCGATTACTGTCGTATTATGCGGCTCCACTGTACAACATTAATTCTTTCTCTTTGCAATTGACTAATATATATATATATATATATATATATATATATATATATATATATATAAGTTTTGTATGAACGAATAAGTTCAAAGGTAAATATGTAATTGAAAATTATTATTAATTTTATTAAATACATAAATAAAAAGTTTATAGGTAATAATAATTTTTAATTACATATTTACCTTTGAACGTATTCGTTCATAACAAAACTTATAATACAATAATATTAGTCAAGTTGCTTTGGTATGTGTGAATCCTTGCGATATTGCTGGCTCGCATTCCATTAATAGTTAATTTGATTGTTATATCATTAAATTTAGAATTCACATCAGTTATACATACATAAAGACAAAATTTACATCGATTGGGGCTTGTACTTCGATAGCGCAGTTGGTAGCGCGGTACTCTAGCAAAGTACAGGTCGTAGGTTCAAATCCTACCCGAGGTAAACTTTTCATTTATGTATTTAATAAAATTACTAATAATATATACACACACACACACACACATATATATATATATATATATATATATATATATATATATATATATATCATATACTTTACAGAATCATGCCGCCTAAATTCAATTATAGCAGAGAGCAAATGGATTCTGCCCTTTAGGCAATTTCACGCGGAATGTCTGTTCCAACTGCCGCTAAAACATTTAATGTCCCCTGAACAATTCTTCTTGACAAAACATCAGGGCCGACACCAAAAGTCAGCAAAATGGGCCCACCTTCATTACTGGCTAGTACTGAGGAAGAAATATTGGTAAACTGGATATTTCTCTGATCCCAAAAACACCGACCCGTAACAAAGGAGGAAGTTATTGACAGTGTCCATATGGTTATAATACTAAGCAAGAGAAATTCTCCATTTACTGATGGACGACCAGGAAAAAAATGGTTTGTCTCGTTCCTTAAAAGGAATCCAGAAATAACGACTCGTATAACACAAAACTTAACGCCAGCAAGAGAGAACGTTACAGAGGAGCAGTTAAGAGGATGGTTTGAAAAGATTCTTGAATATCTGCGTTTCGAGAATCTCCTAAAGGTTACCCAAGATGAAATCCACGTTTTCAACGCAGACGAAAGTGCCTTTTTTCTGCAACCAAAAGATTGAAGGGAGAAAAATCGGTTTATATAGCTGGAACAAACGACGACAAAGAAAATCTTACGGTCCTTCTTACAGCTAATGGACAAGGAGACTTCGCACCAACCATGATTATTTTTAAATACGAGAAAATTCCCAGTTCGATATCGTCAGCAATGAACAAAGAATGGGCCATTGGCTGTTCCGAAACGGGATGGATGTGTGGTGTTACATTCTATGATTATGTAACTAACGTCTTCGTGGACTGGTTAGATAAGAACAATATTCAAAGACCAATAATACTATTTATTGATGGGCATGTCTCTCATTTAACCTACAATCTATCGCAGTATTGCAAACAAAATCAGATAGAGATAATTGCCTTGTACCCTAATTCGACCCATCTTATCCAACCGATGGATGTTGCAGTGTTTAAACCTTTGAAAGGGTATTGGAAAAACTCAATAAGGCAATTCCATGTTGATAATGATGGATCAAAATTAAGAAAAGAAAACGTTCCTAAATTATTTGAATTTGCTTTGTCATTAGTGTCCAAGGAAACTGTGCAGAACGGGTTTAAAGCGTATGGTCTTAGTCCATTCTCGGTAGAAAACGTGAAATTTTTTAAAATATCCTCAAATAAAAATGCGGTAAAAATCGATAAGATAAAGCAAAAACAACAATTACATGTGTTAGAAGAATTGATACCAGAAGACAGAATGATCCTTTTTAAACAGGTTGAAGAAAAGGAAGAGTGGAACGGAGCGATTGAGGACAAATCTTTCTTTGAAATATGGAGAAAGGTAAAAAATGACATAGGAACTGAAGCTGAAGAAAAATCAAATAAAACCCAATCAAGAACTCAAAGACAATGAAAAAGAAAAAGCAACATATAATAAATTAGTTATCCATTCCATTCAAATATTTACACTCGAGTCTAAATGTCAACACCCCCTCACCTCACAAACAAGTCCAACTACAATTGAAAACATTACTAAAGTTCATGTAATAGAAAAGAAAAACCATGAAACTCCACTAAAAGAAAATCCTGGTTGCAGTTATGCATTTCAATCTGGATCCTCTTATTTACCTGACGGTAACAAAAGCTCTAACCTCAGCACCAACGTAATACAATTAGCAAAAGAACAACATAGTTTAAATTCACCAGTCTCATTACTTCGCCAAAATGTTCCAACGCCATTTAAAAAAGCATTATTTTGGCCCGGCACATTATAAAGTGGAAAAAAAGAGAAGTAAGAAAAAGATACCATCGGCAATTACGTCAAAAGCGTGACAGGAATACCACGAAAAAAAAGAAGCTGAAAAAAAGGAAAGTTGAGGAAAAGGAAAATAGAGCAAAGGTAAGAGAAGCAAAAAGAAATCAGAAAAGCAAATTGGTGGGAAAACGAGCAGAAAAAAAGAGAAAGATTTCGTACGAGATAAGTGATGAAGAGAAAGAATGGATGGAAAGCGGAGATAGCTTAGATGATGTATCGGAAATAGAAACTGCCCAGGAGGAAAATCTACATCTAGACGAAGATTCAGATAGCACTCTTTGCCTCTGACAAACTATGTGTATAATGTTGGTGATTTTTTGTTGGTAAGGTTTTTGGGTGGAACCCGCAAAGGCATCCAATATCGATATGCTTGTGTTGTTCAGAAAAAATTAAAAAATGGAGAAATTGAAATTATGTCCTTAAAGTGCATTAACGATGATAAGACAGTATATCGAATGGTCGATAGTGACGTCTCCGTTATCAAAGTGGAACAGATATTGGAGAAATTGCCACATCCGTTGATACAAAGTGTTGGAGATAGGCTTAAATACGTTTTTCCTAAAAGCTTAAACATTTTTGAATATTAAGACCCCACTTGGTCATTTAATTTTTTCACGTGTTAAATAAAAAAATATAAGTAATTACCTATCTAATTCTTTTTTTTTTTATTCTATACATTATGTCGATAACTGGGGCGACGATAATTGGTGAAAGCGTGTCGCTGACTGGTGTATCCAAAAAAACATTAAATCGCCATAAGATATTATATTTTTTATAGCAGTTCTATATTTGAAATTTGAAAAAGTGGGCAAAAACATTGATTACAATGTGCGTGAGTATAGGTATATAACAATACATCTTGATCACATTCACTTAGTGTAAATTGCCAATTTTATTCAGAATAAAGAAAAGTTATTTTGACTGGTTCATTACATACATACATTCATTCTTAAGTGGTTATAACAAATTTTTCATCTTTCTTCGGTTAAATAGCCAGGGGTATTGAAAGTAAAAGTGCTCATATAGAAATAAACTAGATTTATATAACACCTGTCCATTGCTGTACAGGAAATAACGCAATTTTATTTAATTAATATAAATATAAGACTTTTAGTATCGTAGATATCTATCGGAGATTGCCAAATACTTTTTTAGGTTTTTGAACTTTTCAATTAATTTCTTACTAATTAGATGATATTATTGTAATTTAGATAACATAAATTAAGTTTATTATCATAGTAACTGGTGTAGGTTATATCATTTGATTAATGAATAATGAATGTATCTCAGGAAATTTTATGATCAACTAATTTTATATTTCTTTGCCAATTATCTACGTTATAAATTTCTAAGCATTTTGTAAAACTAATTTCTTTAGTCAGTATTATTAAATTACGTTACGCTAATAGTTAATTACATCTACTAAGATACGCTTAAGGTTCTCGTTCTTATTTGTATTGTACCATGTGATTCTTTAATACTGATGAGTGATGACAGTTTCAATTTCGCGCGTACGATTCTAGTTTTTTTACGGTGTTGAATTGGCGGTTAATAAAAAGTACTGTTTTTCTTCACGAATCGCGATCTTTCTAATCGAGGCGCAGTCGAAGAACCTACTTTTCTTTAAGAATAATACATAACATTTTTTCCGGACACTAAATGGAAATGGATTACATTTTATAGGAAATTATCTATGTGTGCAACACATCACCACACAATACAATGAAATTGATAATTTAAACAAGCATAAGTAAAACTGAAAGAATTTGATGTGTTTTATAACTAGTGTACTCTGTTTTTTTTGCTAATAGAAATCTGTAACAATGAAATATAACGACCAAGACACATTATCTTAAATTTAAATTATTTAAATAATACCTATAAAGCTTGACGTACTAAATAAACAAAAATGATCACGATCGAAAAAGTTGATCAGAGAAAGTAAATAATCATAATCACCCAGTATACATTTATTTAGTTCTTAAACTGAAAACGTGTAAATCTTTTATCCACATAAAAGAACAATTTTTATAAACATATATGTACCGGGTGGCCAACTAAGAACGGCCGTCGGCCATATCTCAGGAATGGATTATAGCACAGGTTCGGTAAGAAATTTTTATAACAGAAGTGGCCTTGAGAAGCGCCTGGAAATTATTTTCAGAATTGTAGGTCCACCGCTAGAGGGCGTATTTGACAGTTAAAATTTTAAAAAGCACAATTTTTCAAAATTTACTGAATTAAGGGTTATATTAAATATTATAATCAGATTCCTCGACAAATTCTGCATATCTTTTTTTTGACAAGTTTTAGGCTTCCTCTTCAAATAAGGGAGGGAGATTGGGAACCTTGTTACGAAAAAACGCCTTTAATTCAGGTTTTGCTCGGCCGATTTTAATAAACTTGATGTTTTTGAAAGAGCCTTTGTTATACAATAGAAAATTTGTCAATTTGAAGCAATCTGATTAATAACATAAATGCTAGAGGGTAGGGCGCGCCAGGAGCATGCGGCGCCTGTGCCAAATTTTGATGGCGCACCATTAATTAAAAATATTTGTATCAAAACTAATATTATAAATATTTTGCATGCCTAGGTGATAAGAGCCCCAACAACTATAGGTTCGGACACTTTAATTTTAATTCTCTAGTAGCATTTTAAGTAATACGACATGAATAAAAAATAATGAATAATTAATTTGAAATACTATAATTTTTAGGCTTATGTTTAGGGACATTTAAATGACTGTTTTATTATATTCTTAACGCATTGAAATAAAAACACACAAAGATTGAAATAGTCTGCGTAAACTTTTTTATTTAAAATACAAAATTACAAACAGAAGAAAACAGATAAACAACAATAATAAATGAAAATTTAATATTTATAATATAAACATAACACATATTATACGGTAAATTAAATACAAACAATGTAAATAAGTCATTAAATTAATTTTACTTTCCTAGCTTTTAGCAAGGAAAAAGTTTGGATAATATCATGAATATCAAGTTTATCCAGTATGTCAGACTCAATTGAAATTATTGCGAGATCTGATAATCTATTTTGCGCCATTGTGGAGCGTAAATAACTCTTTATGATTTTTAATTTCGAAAAAGACCGCTCCGCGGGCGCAACTTACACAGGGAATGATAAAAGAATACGGAGTGCTACAGTAAAATTTGGAAAAACTCCTACTAAATCATTGGAATAAATATACTGAATTATTTGGGATAAAACTTTTTTGAATTCGTAATAAATACTTGACATTGTAAAATTTCTTCACATAAATCATCTGCGTCAATATCGGACTGATTTTCATGAGTTAATTTCGCTTGTAATTTTTGCAGCAAGATAATAGGCGTTCTTTATTTTGTAAATTATCTAATGAATATAAAAATTGGAATGAATCCATATGTTCTTTTAATAAAGAAAATCTGTCTTGTAACGAAATTAAAGTTTGATCTATTATACAGAAATAAAAATTTACTTTGAATGAATTTTCAGGATTTACTATAGGTTGACCTTCATGTTCATAATCAGATTGAGTAGATTTTTTGCGTCGTCTTAATGGCCGCACTACGAAATTCAGTTTCTATGTCAAACTTTTCTGCAATTAATTTGGAACTTTCAACAATTTCTGCAAAACTAGCATCAAATCGATAATTAGTTAAAAATGTATTTAGTTTGTTTAATGCATCCAAAGCAAGTTGCAAATTTGTAATTTGAGATTGAAGCATTTTACTCACAAAATTTACTTGATTTAATAATGCATCAAAAACTTCTGGTAAATATTTATAGAGAGGCTTTATGGCATCAATTCTACTTGACCAGCGTGTTTCGGATAAGGGCTTTAAAGTTAAATAAGTAACATGCTTGATTAAGATATTCCATCGATTAGTAGACACTGAGAAAAATTTGTATAATTCTTGTATTATATTAAAAAAAATTATTGTTTCATGGTTGATATTAGCGGCATCATTTACAATTAGATTCAGGCTGTGATTCGCACAAGGAACATAAAAATCTCGCGGGTTCAAATCTAAAATTCTTTTTTGTAGGCCACTATTTTTGCCGCGCATGTTAGAGCCATTATCATAACCTTGGCCTCTTACATTATTTATGTCTAAATTTAATGTTTTTAATAGATCAATAAGAAATGTTGTTAATCCAGCCCCTGTAACATCTAAAATTGGATAAAATGCTAAAAAATGTTCATGTATTTCAGTCGATCCTAATGCTAAATTGAAATGAAAGAATTATTACACTTATTTGCTCAATATGAGAAACATCCGGAGTGCAATCTAATATTATTGAAAAATATTTATTTTGTCGACATAAATTTATAATATGATTTTTAATATTAAAAGCCATTAAGGAAAGTATTTCATTTTGGATTTTGTCTCCTAGATATGTTGGTATTTTGTGAAATTCAGAATCGCTATTTATACGTCGTGTGTGTTCCGATATAATAGGATCAAACTTTTCTAGCATTTCAATACATTTAAAAAAATTACCATTGTTGCGATTGTAAAGATTATTGCTTTTGCCTCGAAGTGCTAAATTTTGTTTACATAAAAATTGAATTACATAAATTATTCGCTTTATTACTTCATACCATCGTTTACTTTCAATGTCTAATATTGTTTGCTGTAAATAATCAACAGTAGTTTTATTTTTGAACGATAGAAGCGACTCTGTCCATTTTTTGTAGTTAGTAAAGTGAGTGGAAGTTTTTTCATGGCGGTTCAGGTACATTGCTATATGATGCCAGTCATTAAATCCCTGAATAAATCTATTTTGCTGAGAAGGTTCGAAAAGATTACAACAAAAGCAATAAACATTATTTTTCGTAATTGAGCAAATCGACCAATTTCTATTACATTCTTCACCATTTTTTAAGTTTGTCTTATAGTAACTTTCAGAAAATTTTCGACCCAACAAATGGGGCGGAAAATTAAAGTTTTTTATTTGTTTAGGACCCGTTTTTATAATAGCTTGTCTAGATATGTGAGATATTGGTTCCGGCCAAAGCCCTGGGTCATAAAATGCACATTTATTTATTGTATCTGTACCTGTCTCTTCAGTATAGTCCCCAGATCCAAAAACAGGGGTAATTTCTTCAACGATTTGATTATCTTCACTGGGAGTTGGTCCTGGCTGACTTTGTATTTTGAATTCATCTACACTGCAACCGGGTACTAATTCCTGAATTGAATCTAGCGGATAATCTTGGTCAGTTCTGGTCGTTTGTTTCGTAAAATACTGTGTTAATCTTGAAGCATTTTTCTCTTGTTCTTCTTGGCGTCTTTTTTTATTAATTAAATTTTGATCCCCGGAGAGTTTCTTTTTCTTTCTTTCTTGAGACATCTAAATAAAAATATTCAATTAATTATAAATGTAATTATTCTATTACCAAAAGTCTTGTTTGCGTTATTTGCTTTAGTTTTGTTTTAATTATAGGAAAGTATGAAGTAACATCTTCGAATAATTTCGCTTTTATTACTTTTTTTTCTAGATTTTGCAAACATGATCGCTACCCCTATTGGGAAATGCGTATTGTTATATATGTATGTTTATTTTAAATGCAAAATAGCTTACCTTTAATCTTTAATGTTCTTGATATTCTTAAATTCACATTCACTCACAAATATTTTAAAAATACAAGGTACATAAATTCTACACTAGTGCAGTACTGCTTGCTGAAGGAGAATGAAGCAAATAATATGTTTGTTCAATCATAGACGATTTCAAGTAATGTATGTTTTAACAAGACTAAACGAGTTAGAACGCTTGCGCTTCATTTTGTAAATTTGTGCGTGGACAAATTTCCGCCGCCGCGTCGCCCGCGCGCTCCCGCCCCCGAGGCTATATATCCATCGGCGATTTAATATGAAGAGTCCACTGTATACATGATATTAACACGACTATACGAACTATTCATGTCAGAACAAGAATAATTACTGAGATCACAAATAAGTTATAATAAAATAATGCGATATTGAATTATTTTAATCGCAACCTATAACGAATTTTGAATTTATATACATTTTTAAGGCGCCTTCGGCGCCTTTGGCCTCCTGGCGCCTGTGTTCGCTGACACATTCGACACGTGGACGGCGCGCCCCTGCTAGAGGGCGCTGTTTAATATTTTTTTAATATTGTGTTTTCTCTTTACAATTTTAAATGGAAGCATAAAAATTTAAGTAGGTCTTTAAAAAGTAGACTAATTAGTAATAAAACAGTGAAAACCGCAAGTCGATATCTTTTTTCTATTCTGAGATATCGTAAGAAACAGGTAACTGGCGGGAATTGTTCTTCCAACGTCTAGTAGGCTAGTTTGAGTTAACGAAAATGATTAAATTTAGCCTGGATGAAAAGATCTTACATTAGTCTGCAGTAACTTAAACTGTTATCATACTAATGTTATGATTGCCGCTAGATTACCTAAATGTAATGCTGTCCCTACTAACAATGAGAATAAATTATAAAATAATAATGTGATAAATCTAACAATTAAAACCATAAATAAATAACTACGTAATTAGTGTCGCCTTAGATGTTCTAAATGTCGTCCATCATTTTCAATGCATGAAATCAATCGCTGACGGGTGGAGAGAACAGCAGTTTCAATTTGTGCCCTTGAAATACTTCGTATTGTCTGTCGTATTCTTTCAATCATGTCAGCTCTTGTTGTGGGTCTATCGGCATAAACGAGATCTTTTATTCGCCCCCACAAATAAAAATCTACACAAGTTAGGTCTGGAGACCTTGGTGGCCAAATAAATAAACTTCCACGTCCTATCCACCTTTCAGGGTATGATTGATCTAAGAAATTCCGAACATCATATGCCGGGCTTCCATCATGTTGCAAGAACATGTCACCACGAATGGCCAAGGGTACGTCTTCTAAAAGAAGTGGCAATTCATTGTTTAAAAAATCTAAATATCTTTCTCTACTTTCCACTCTCCCCCACCCCTTATTTGAAGAGATAGACTAAAACTTGTCAAATAAAAAATATGCAGAATTTGTTGAGGAATCTGATTATAATATTTAATATGCCCCTTAATTGAGTAAATTTTGAAAAATTTTGATTTTTTAAATTTTAACTGACAAATACGCCCTCTAGCGGTGGACCTACAATTCTGAAAATAATTTCCAGGTGTTTCTCGAGGCCATTTTTGTTATACAAATTTTTTTCCCGAAACTGTGCTATAATCCATTCCTGAGCCGTTCTTAGTTGGCCACCCGGTACATCCACTTGTGACCCATATGTTTCTATTGATGCGGTTAGCATTTTTACATTTATTCCATAGTTAAACTTTCGTTGTTGCGAAAACAACAGTTGTTTATATAATTCCTAAATGACATAAATTGTACATAGTAATAAAAAAAGTGATTAGAATTCTGAAATTTTACAATTTATCATAACGTGTAAAAGTGCAAAAAAAATTGCGAAAATTTTTGACCACAGGGCCAAACAGTTTTTGCCCAAAAATGATCTCAAATGGTCAGAAATGGCTCAAAACATGTAAAAATGCAAAAAAAGTGCAAAAATTTTTACCAAGGCCAAAAATTTTTTTTTCAAAAAATCATCTGAAATCGTCAGAAACGGCTCAAAATGATTACAATGCAAAATAAAAATTTCTAAAAATTTTGACCAAAAAAGTTTTTTTCCCCAAAAATCATCTCAAATGGTCAGAAATGGCGCAAAACGTGTAAAAATGCAAGAAAAATTTTCAACATTTTTGACCAAAGCCAAAATTTTTTTTTCAAAAATCGTCTAATAAGATAAGATAAAAAACCCTGTACATTATGCGTCTTGAACCCGAGACGCCGGGACATCAACCAATCGCGCTGCCACTGCGCTTACCGGAGGAGTTCACGAACAAATGAAAAACTTAATAGATATTCAATTCTAGTATGGTTCACTTAGTTGCCTACGTAAAGACTTGCCGGTTTGCAACGAATAGCCGTTCGTATTTATACTCTCTATAATAGTCGAAATCTGGAATTTCATTTTGACTGGAAAGATTTCGCTCAAAAGTTCATCATTCCGCCTACTCATGGATCCGAACCTGGGTACCAAACTTCATGACGATCGGATTATCTTTGTGGACGCTATCGCGCTGTAACACATACAGACAGACAGATATGCATACATTTTGAAGCTTTCATGTTTGAACCTCTTTTTTCCAGCTTACGGTAAAGCAATTTTTAAGTATGGTAGTTCATTTTAAAGGAAATTGAATCCTCTTTAATTTTACTTTCTATCTATTTTCAATTTTGCAAAAATTCACAAAAACTAAAGCGCTGAAACTTCGCCGACTGATTACAATACCTTCCAATACTTTCGTATTGTGAGGTAGTAGGTAAACCAACATTTTGTCAAGTGTTATCGCGTGAAAATAGAAATAAATAACGAAAACCATCCTGAAATATCGGCATTAGCGCTTGAAGCTGTTGCTAGTTTATTACCTATATTTATTTGTTTATTTTAAGTAATTATATTTTTATATTTGATTACAAGCTGAAACACTGAAATCTTCCACATATTGCATTTTAAAAGTACGATGAGAGTGAAAAAAACGTCGGTATATCGAATTATGGGAAGTTACAGTTATATTTAAAGCGCCAAAGCAAAAAAATCAAAAATTCTATCGCAGTATGATGCGTCAAAATTTTTGACTGAAGCGCCTGACGATACCTTTCTTATGATTAAAGTGGCGTTAAATGTGAATGAGGAATGAGGATACCGGGTCTATTTTAGTTGTCAACCTCCATGACACTAAGACAAGGAAGAAGCGTATATTTACCATTATGACGGAAATGAGAGTAATTAACGAGATTGAGTTGTACAGGAGGTATGTAAGCTTGCGTCCGAAACATATCAATCATTTAAGATTGTTCATATTTTATATGAACAATAAATGTACATTGCAACCTGTGGGATCCACAGATTCTATAAGATGCCGAAGAAAATTGCCCATTATTTGAAATTACCCAACCCAGATGGTTACAGTGGATACTGCCTACGTCGAACGTCAACCAGTTTTATTATTGAGGGCGAAGCGGATATCAGGAAGCTCAAAAACCATGGAGGATGGCGATTAAACACGACTCCACAAGAATATATAGATGAAAGTATTAATAATAAAATGTTGACTTCGAAAATAATTTTTAATCAGCCATCATCGTCAAACAGAGGATGCCAGAATCCATCAGATGTTGTTGTAGAACGTACTGAATTACAGCTGGCTCCTTCATTTTCAACGTCAAATGGGGAAGTTCATCAGGAGGTTTTATCAAAATCATCACTATCATTTAATGATTTACAGTTAAAACATTGTACAAGAATAAATTTTTCTAGCGTTAATAGTCGTACGTTTAATATTTATTGAAATTAATAATATAATTCTTTATAAATATATGGTTACTATAAAGAAATGGTTGTTATAAAGAAAAGAAATACTTTTCTTTACGACTTGTAATAAGGAAATATGGTCTATTTCCATTGAGTGCCTGAAATAGCTATTTGTGTATTAAGAGCGCAAAGCGATACATTGCCGCTCTGAGCGAGAATATTGACGCGTGACGCGTAGCGGAGCGCGGCTATCTCGCAGCGGCAATGGCACTTGCTCGAATTACACATGATTTTTTCTACAACCGGTGTTTTTATAAAAATGTTTGGTAAAAATTAATAATTACTGGTAACCTCAAATTTGACAGTTAAGATTTCAAAACGTGAGCATCACTTTGCGTTACACATGTGTTTTTGTAAGAATGTTTGTTAAAAACTGCTTTATTTTCACAATGTTGCTTATTTTCGTAATGAACTTATTATAAAAGAGGTAGCATAACTATTCTAAAAAATTGTTATTAAAATTATTACATTTCCTTTAATTTCCTTCCATTTTGTAGGTTGGAAGGTAGTGTGGTGTTCCACATCAGATATTCATTGTAGGAAAACGATCTTAACATCACGCGCTGGTGACAAGATTATCGACATCTGTCAAATACCCCTTAACTCATACCTTTGTCAAAAATCGCAGAAACACTAGACGTTTCTTTATTAAGGTTTCCATGGTAACTAAGCGAGCGTTTTAGTTACTTTGTCGCTTGGCGAGCGACAAAGTAAAAAAAAAGCTTACTACTCGGAAAAGTGCAACTTTGCGCTTTCTTTTGGAAGCGCAAATTTGTACTTTTCGCTCGGTTGTAGAAAAAATATTTTTAATCACTTTATTCCTTATTTTTGACATCAGCGCCGTCGTTAATTTGTTCTTACTTTTCCATTCTGTACAATCAACGTTCCTTCAGTTCTTTTTAGAGTTACTCTGTAATTCAAGAATTTATTACAGTAAGTGATTAGATAATGTTTACATCAGACTAATTTGCATTTGTAGGTTAAAAACCTTCTCGAAGACCTCCTTTACACTAGAACAAGACGCTTTTATTTTGAAGGCTAATTTTCGAAGTGCTACACGTAATGAAGATGGAACGTGTGTCGAGAGAAGTTTATGGAAAAGTGTTTGACAATATGAAGCGTAGAGTGGAATTGTATTGTGAACATTTTGAGCAATGTTTATAGTATGTAATAAAATGTTAACGTAACTGTGCTTAGTGTAAATGTAAAATTTGTTGTAAAACGGGAGATTTATTTGTAAATTAAAAATAACTTATTAATTTAGAAACTGGAATTAAATAAACGACAATATATAATTACCAACCTTTAAAATTTTTTGTTTTGCGGGAAATTCAAACTGTTATCAGTATTAAAGAATCACCCAGTATATTTGCGTGTTACAAAAAGTTAAAACAAATTTAGTCATATTTTATTTGTTATTAATTTTACTAATTGCTGATAGAAATTTTATCCCTTGTATAAGAGTAGATTTATTTAACTAGAATTAACGAATTTAAAATAAATTGTAAATATACTATTTGTAACTAAATCCGACAAAAGTATTAATCCGTTATTAAGATGACATATTTTCTAAATAATCAAGTTATTAATAAAACTTGGTTAAAGATTTTACATGTTTTATTGTAGATATTTTACAGCATATACAAAGCATACCATAGTATATTGAGTATCAAGAACAGTAAGGGACGTTTACCGGTCGACGGCCATGTTTGGAGGTTGAGCGATACCGAAGCCTCCAATTTGGCCGGAGACCGGTACAACCCTTAATGTTCGTGATCTGATGCTTATACCGTTTTTTGCGCGATTGTATTAAATTTACCACAATTGAAATTATTTAATTTCTACTAAATAAACGAAAAGTTAAAAGTCAAAATTTTTTGTTCTTATTGTTGCGAAATATAGGTAGTGTATATAATTTTACGTTGGTAAGTAAAAGACGTCGGTAAGTAAAATACTTACCGACGAGTAGGGCCTCGGAACCAGTAAACATATCCTACTGTCTTGGAAACAGATATGGTAAATAAACGAAAAAGCCCAATCGTGCAAAAAAACTTGAACATCAAAATAATTCAGAAATAACAGTTTGAACCGAAAAACCACTTTCATTCAAATAAACTGTAATTATAATCAAATCAAATTAAAACCTTTTCAGATATTTGACATTCGGATTTAAATTACCAATCATTTTGGAAGTGTTTTCTTAGTGCGATTACTTGTGGCTTGGGCAACATGCAGCGATTTACGAATTTACGAATTACATATATTTCTCTCATTACCAAAGTTGGTAATGTTTTGCTTAAATTGCAGTATTTTTCTTCCGATATGGGATCGAGTTATATTTAAAAGGACCATTATGCTGATTTTAAGGTTCCAGTTATAATTAGTAATGCGTTATACAGTTCAGCACCAATTTTATGAGCATGAGTACTATACATCTAGACTGGATAACACTGCTTTGCTACTGAAAAGACCAGCAATACGTGGTCTTTGAACATCAGTATCCCAATCTGACCTAGCTAGTTTTTGAATCAATTAACTATGTTTATAACCTTTGTTTAAATTTATTTATGAATTGGTTATACGTTAATGAACTGTCAAGAGTCTCTCCTAGATAAACTGGATTGGAATTAGTCACGCATAAATATTTACAGTTATTTCTTGTTTTGGTAAGATAAAAATGCGATACTTCCGTCTAATTAGAATTTAGATATAATCTGTATTTCTTAAGAAAGCCAACCCATATTTGATTTAATTAGTTTTTTGTAATTTGCTTCCATTTTGATTCTTTAATAGACATTAAGAAATTCCGATGTCATTATAGCCATTAATTCACGGAACATTTTACGAAAATTTTAAATTGGCAAAGCTTGAACCGGAATTATGGCATGTATGTCACTCTTACAAGATGTATCAAAACAGAATGCGTCCAGTGGAAAATGTTGATGTGAGAAAATTCGTGACCGTATTTTTGGGAATTTTACGTATTTCAGGGGGCGTACAAGTAAGATTATCTTGATTATCTTCAATTTTCGTGTTTTGTGATAGAATTTGTATAAAACAAAAGGCGGCTAGATCAAATTTTCACTTTTAAAATTAAGACATTAAAATTAACACCGCCACAAAAATCTCTAAATCAAGTAAAGTAAAAAAAAATAGCATACAAAACCTTGAAGTACGCATTCTTTAAAAACTCGTGCTACGCCACTCGTTTTTTAAACTTGAAAGCATGCTTCAAGACTGGTCTTATGAAACTTATTTTTAGTATACTATTGTATCAATTCTATGTGTGCTAAATCATTGCATAAATGAATTGCCTGCATGATGTTGCAGGTATATAACTTATGTATAACTGAAGAAGAATGGAACTAGTACTAATCCTAGAGGTAATCCATTATCACGATGTTTAAAACTACTATTCTTGCCATTCACGCAAACTTTAAATTTTCTTTCGAATAACACTTGGTCTATTAAACTTAACATTCTGCTACTAGAAATAGTTTTACGTAATTTACAAAGCAAACCATGTTTCCAAACATGCGGATAAAAAAAGCAACACCAGATGAAATCCTAGTTCAATATATTTGTACCTATTAGTACTTGATCTAACAGTTCCTATTTGAACGAAATCCTACTTGTTCTTTTGATAAAACATTTATTATTGATGCAATCCGTTGAAATATTATCCTTTCTAGAATCGCCAGTTTTCAAAATTGCGATCATTTAGTTTGTTTAAATTCATCTGGAAGTTTCTAAAAAGATATCATTGAAAAAGTAAAAGGTCGATCCAAATGGGGTAGTTTTAACAATGTTTGAAACTTGAACTAATCTTGAAGCAACGTTTTCGGAGAGATTGATTCGCATTTCCGAATCCCAACTGCTATGGCTTCGATGTGTAGTTAATATTTCCCATTAAGTTATTACGTTTTTTCTTTTTAGCAGTGTTTAATCATTGTAGCATTAAAACGGAATTTCTTTGAGAATCATCTTGATTGACTAAGTTTCATAAATCATTTGTCTGTTTTGTCCATCCTGGTATGTATTCTTTGAGGAAACCTCTGGATATAGTTTCTTTGGTCACAGTTCTTATATCACCAACAGATTTTAACATAAATTCCAATCAACCTTTTTTCATGTATTCTAACCAGTTGGCTTTATTGAAATTTCATTTTGATAGCAATTGATACGATGGTTGGCTTATGTTGACTGCGTGGGAATGCTTCTAACATCAAGTGAAACAAAGCATAGACCAGGATTATAATCCTTGTTCCACCTTGCCGAATGAAATATTTTTATAGTTTCAGCATTAAATCATTAAATGAAATGAAATATCATTTTATAAAGCTACTGCATTATTGTTTTTATTATCGCATCCCTATAAAGTGTCCTGTGAATTAAAATCTTCCATAATAACATTTGGATGTGCGCATTTTGCATTTAAATCTACTTTTTGGTTAGGACTAGCCGTTCTGAATGTCAATTTATCGCACCGGCTAGTAGAAAAATAAACATAGAAGAGTATGTTTGTTCATTAGAGTCTCTGATCAGCGTAAACTGAAAACCCTTCCACTATTGATTGTGATTGATTGTATAATCGTCGTTACCACTTTATTTCTAGACCAGTTTTCAATTATAGTAGTTTTCCCAGATACTCAATTTCTGAGATTGTCTTGTGAAAGTGATATAATTCGAATTATATTACTTTAATTAGTTGAGTTGATTGGCCTATTTCCACAGTTTTAGTTTTTGTAGCGCGACGTTTCGGAAGCGGACTCCGCGTCCGTCATCAGGCTTCACACTTGAGTCAAATTCATTTACTCTGATTTTTCTCAAGCACTTAGCTACTCTCCGATTCGGCCTTTGTACCTTTCACTTACTAGTTTATTCCACATTTTGCGCAGTAAGCTATTGAGCAGATGTATTGCGCCTAAGCCCTTCGCGAATTATTGGAATCCATATGCTCGAAGAGCTTAGGCACAAATGACAGCAAATATTCATGTGTGAAAAATCGGTGGTGCTAAACTCTTCAAAATCTTATATGAGCTTGCTTGCCCTTGTTAGTCGATTTATGTGTTCCTAACTGAAACACATATTATGTTCAGTAATTTTTCACCTACTGCCTGAAGATGAATGTATTTTCGAAACATGGAGCAGTTTAATAATCTTTTGTTATATAAGTGTATGGGAAAGGGTTTGAGTTCATTATTATTTACTTTAAAATTTTTTCAATTGAAAGCTCTGTATGAATTATATACACTTTTTATGTCTGCTTCTTAGCGTACTTGACCACTATATTTTTTATTTAGTGAAAATAATAGTCTTTCATTCACAACCTCACATTCAAAACAATGATGTGATCCAATCAAAAAAATTCCATAAATTCGATCAACACCTTCTTTCTCTTAAAAAAGTTTTTTAAATTCTTTTACAGATGGTAATCAATACCTATTAAAGACAACATGAATTTCACGTATTTTCTGATTGGTCACCGTCAGTAGAATTTTATTTTATTTTTATTCATATAATGTTAGTTGTTATAGTCTTGTTAACGTTAGTCCCTATTTATGGATTACAGAATACCCCATGTTATAGTCCTTGTTTTGTCTGGAAAGCAGTTTTTAAAATTAAGTGAAGTAGAAGAGCTAATAAATGACATTCCAAATGACGTTCTAGGAAAGTAGAACTACACCACTGCACAACTGACACAAATGGCACTGAAATTACAACTGTGCATGAATGTGTGCCTAATTTATCTAGTACATGGTAATGACCTCAACAGTGACAACGTTCGCAAATCAAGAAGTTCAAAATTAATAACCACACTTCAACTCACTTCAAATTTTAACTTATTATTACATTATTAACGATTTTGAAGTTGATGAATAAGACCTTATAAAGGATCAATTGAAGGATAAAACACCGACTGAAGTTTCTAGAACTCTTTTGGGAAAACACGGTTGAAGTAGTATATTGAGTATCAAGAACGGTAAGGGACGCTTACCGGTCGAAGGCCATGTTTGGAGGCTGAGCGATAGCGAAGGCTCCAATTTGGCCGGAGACCGGTACAACCGTTAATGTCCGTGATGCTCATACTATTTTTGCACGATTGTATTAAATTTACCATAATTGAAATTATTTAATTTTTACTAAATAAAGAAAAAGTTAAAAGTGATGTTTTAAATAGAAATGTCCAAATTTTTTGTTCTTATTGTATATATGTATATATATATATAATTTTACGTTGGTAAGTAAAAGACGTCGGTAAGTAAAATCTTACGACTATTGTAATAAACATGTTTTAAATCGCAATTGTTACCGCGAAAGAAAAGATAATTAATGGGTTTTAATAAGTTAGTAATAAGTCGTAATTTGATAATGCTTTTCGGGATGTTTATTTTATGTATCTTATGTAACTGATGTTTGACTAAGGGCTGAAAAGAAAAAGAAAAACATATGTTGGGGTAGAAAACAGGTGTTCTCTCGAAACTGCCGTTACCGAAAGACCGTGACGAATCGCTGAAAATTGCTATATACACGGATTTTTGCGAAAAACGTCGCGTTTCATTTTACTGTTTGCCATATTATGTATATTTCCTAACCTGCACTATTATTTTCTTACTTACTTAACTTAAAGACCAGATTGATTTGTTTTTTTGCGCTTATGTGCGGTTAAACTGCTTTTTACTTTTTTCTGTTACTTACTTTGGTAATTTTTTACGCACTCTGATTTAATGGTGTTTTGTTATATATTAAACCCTTTCTTTGTTTTTCTGTTCTTTCATTTATTAATGTACTTGTGAAATTACTAATTTATTAATAAATTGGGTTTTCTTGGTAGTTCTTTGCCAATTTAGCAAATTAACTGATTGAACAATCATTGCGCAAAGCTCGTTAATTCCAATTTTCGTAGTTTCATTGTTTACCTGTCCCACTATGATGCAACACTTAACCTCATCCAATCCTATCTCATTCACTTAACATGGCGTAGCTTACCATTATACGGCCAATTCTTTATTAGATTTAAGTTTTGCGAGTAATTAAATATCAAACTTGTAAATAAATTATAATGCTTTAATTATTGCCAGGAAAGTCAATGTAAGGCAAGCAATTAATTTGAGTAAGAGTAGCATTATTGGCAGTAAAATCAACATACACGTTTTCTTTTTTGATTCTTGCGAATAAGTTCAATACTACGCTCTTATAGTCGTTTAACCTTACCTTGGGACACAGCTACGATAAGGATTATTTGTACTGTAAGGTTATTTTGACGCATCGTGTATATGCAGTATTTTGATAACGTATGAAACGTTTTGAATGTAAATGAAGTGAGTTTGCACGAAAAAATTTTTTGTATGCAGAATGTGAGTTGGTGTAAATGATACGCCACTGGAATTTAATGAAGCATTAGTAACCATATAGAAGAATGTTGTAGAAAGATTTTTATGTTGAAAGCATTAAATTTGATTAAAAATAATGTTTTGAGTAAAAGACGGCACTGGTAAGACTACTGGTTTTTGCCGCGGGTCTTTTGCTACTGTGTATGAAAGTATTTGAATTAAAGAAACGGTTGTAGAGTGAGTTTCTGACAGATTGATATTATATTAACGTGCAGTAAGGATGCATATTTTGTTGTAGAAATTTTGTAATATTGTGAAATAATGGTAACTTTAATGCATATTCAAGAATGAAATTGTTAGAATGTGATGGAGTTCGTTGAATTGTGCGGAAATAGAGATTTCCCGCATGCAAAATATTCATAGAAAGTTGAGTTATGGTCTGAATAATGTACAGAATCAATGTAATATTGAAATTAATTCTTTTTTCGGAGAGTTTTGAGTGAATTTAAAAGTAAATTCAAGATGGCTACATTTATTCGCATTGTTTACGTCTTGCTCCACTTTCAGGATTCAACGCGTCAAAGGAACGCGTGAGATCTCATTTGTGATAGGTGAATTTTGATTTTGGCGCGAAAATGTTTGATAGTGGGTATATAAGCGAGTGCCCAATTGAAGGGATAGTGAGTTCAGATAGTTCGGTCAGAACTTAAGTAAACATTGCTCGGGCGGTGGTTTTGAGGGATGTTGGATTTATTAAGTTTCAGCAGCACGCATAGATAAGCGTACAGTAAAGGATAAATTATATATAGACATTCATAAATAAATAGTTGAATTGTGAGTTGAAAAAAAGAATAGTGATTTTCTTCAAAAAATTTAAAAAAGTGTGAAAACAGATTTGAAAATAACACAGCACATATTTTGTTGACACTGTTCAATAGTAGATCATGCGACGATAATAATAAAAAGAAAGCCTGAAGTAACTCTTTAAGTAATCGAACAAAAGTTTGTAAATTTAGTTGAGACATTGGTGATCATCATTGACATTGAATGACGTACATGTGTACAATCGTTAGTAAAATAAAGTCGATTGTATAAAGGCAACTAATAATTTCAATATTTATATAGCAACAGCTATTGTGGGTGAACGTTTATGTGAAGGGCGAATTGTAAAGTACAGCAAAGAGCCCATGTGAAATACGCGAGTGAACGATAGACATTGCGCTCGCGAGTGTACAGCGTGCAGTAGCAGCAGTCTTCTGTGTTTTGTGCAATGTGCGTTTGCAAATTTTAAAAGGGTTACTGAAACAGACCATATGGACTTCACTGTATCACGGATAAGGAGTAACTAACGTATTTGTAAGAACTAGTTTCAGGTTTTGTTAAACAGATACAAGTACAATTATCTTTTAGGTTCATTTTTGCTTGTTGAGTTAAAAATTTCTTATTAAAGAAAAAGGATAATCGAAATTTATGTATTCTAATGTGTTTAGTATTGATGTTTTATGGAAATTTTTAGCCTATAATAATTGATTTTCGTGGTGTTTTCTTTAAGCCACGTATTTGTACATATTTACATTTGAAAACTGGCCAATATATATCCAATATTTAATTTACTTTTATTGTTTATTTGTGTTAGCTGAAATAAAATTTTAGCATTAACCTGTGTAAATTTACCTAATGGGTTACATCTATTGATAATTGAAATTAATCTTTGAACATTTTTGAGTTTAATGATCGATTTGAAAATGAGCCAGATCGACTACAAAATTTTATTTTAACTATTTTGAATTATTTTAGTCAATGAAATACAGAACACTGCTAACAGAGTATTTTTATTAAGTATAAATTACAGATTCGAAGTATTAAAATTTAAACCTATTGAATGTTTAAATACGATTTTTAAAGATAAAGTATTCATAAATTATAAAGATATTATTTATGATGAAAGCACTGATCGTTGTATTTTAAAATTTTCAGCTACAAACGAATGTTTCGTAGATTTTTTTATTCTTTTCTAAATTGGGAATATTATTTAATCCAGAGTTTTATAACAGTCAGAAATATAAATTTATAGGTATACGAGGGATACTTAAAAAGTATTCAAACTAACGTTTTATGATTTTGAGTTTTCATATGTACGGGGTGTGTTCAATAAGTTGACGACGACCCGTGTCAAATTTTAGTATTTCAAATTTTCATGAGTGAACTTGAGTGGTGAATGGTTTTACTGAGTAGGCTGCAATCCTGTCTTCCATAGTCAGCTAGGGTTAATTTAACATTCCGCCTAAGACTTTATTTTAGCAAAATTTAAGATTGTGGTGGCGACATTTTTTCCTGGACTGAGCATTGTGAATTGTAGATTTACGGTAAGTGTAAGGTGTTTGAAACTACTTTTCAATCATCTTACTATTAATATCAACATTTCCACTGTAGCTGGCTTGCCAACCCGCTTACTTCGGTAAGCCTGCACGGTGCCTAGTGCGGTTTGGACGTGTAACAGTACTTTCCTGAAAATTATTATATCTATGTACTTAATGCTTCTAGTGAATGGCTCCAATGCGTATGTTAATGGCTACTACTTATGCCCCCAGTTGTGAGACATGTCCATGTGCATCTCAGATCGTCTAAATTATGGATTGCTCTGTACTACATTTAATTTTGTTTGATTTATTAACGCGTTAACCGCAGTTAAATTTCCGAGCGCCACAGACAACAGTGGGCTTTGTACTGTACGGGACAATGGCTATACCCCCCCGGGGGATCATTTTCAGGCATAAGTCTTTTGTGTACTTGATACATGAAAATTTAATGTTTGTTTGAAACGTAATTGTACACTTACGTAATAACCAAACACCTTGATTTTAACAAAACTTGCCTATGGTCATGATGGTCTCAATTTATCAGAAACATTAATAATCTTTATTTTTAGGTAATTGTTGCTGCTTACGCTACTAAAAAAACGTTTGAAAAATGATGTAACCGGATTTAAATTTAATTTGACTTTTCCGAATGAGCAGAGAGAATACTTCAAATAGCTGATGGTACTTTACTTATTTACTGTGTCATGTGTAAACAAGCATAAAGCAAACATTTAAAAGAAAACTGTTACATTTCCCATTAACTTTTGAAAGGTACATTTTTGGTCAAACCTTAAATTGCGATTGTGAATGCTCAAAATGTAAGTGATCGCTAATATTTAAAAATAGACAAACGTTAATAATATTTAAACCATTTTTGAACCTAGTTAGAAAAGTTTAATAGTATATAAATGTAAATTTATACAAAAGAAGGATTCAAACGGCATGCAATAAAATATGGACAATCGACATAAATCTGTGATATTTTGCAGTTACTTCTACTAATATTCAGATTTCAAGGATCAAATTAATACCTTAATATTTATAAATTATTATATCATATTAAAACAAAAATAGAAAAAATTTAAAATATCAATTAGAAATATAATCAAATCCATATTCATTTTGATCAAATTATGTGTTAGTATTTGTTTATACGCATAAATACATCACTGATCCACTATAATTACATAAATTAAATTACGGACAACTCACTGATCTAATCAACATGCAGAAAGTGAGGTGTGTCCGCTCACCGGGTACTTTTTCTACAAGATTGACAACCGTTTCATTAATGAGAAAGTAAAATTTCAAAACTAAACCTGCTTAAAATTTTTTAAACTAAAATTTCACTTCCCGTTTATGCAAATTTTTCTTGCAGATGAGTAACATCAATGATTTTATTACATCTTTAATTTCCAATTTGCCATAATAGGAATCACAGTGATATAATTTATGACTGTAAATCAAGTATCATTGTAAAATCAGAATTTATGTAATTATATTTATAGTACCGAATCGAGTTTTTTTAATAAACATTATGCTTGTAATAAACAGTAATTATTTTGCGTATATGCATCCATTTACGACTACAAGATTAAATTGTTTATTAAAATCAGAAATATTAATAAAGTTAATACTTGCTGACCTTATGCGTAGCACCAATACTATCAATTAGGATTGGCCTTACTCTTAAAAAAAATTAACCCATTTTCAAGAATTGAAGAATGTAAGAAATCACTAAACATTGAGTGTTTATTTGCCAAATGACCTAGTGAAGATACATAACATAACACACAAAAGCTTTTATTTATAGTGTTAAATAAGATTTAAAAATTATTTTAAATCAGAAGTGGACCACTAGACCATATTATGATCTAATCGAGCCTAATGTAAATAACAAATTTGAATTACTTATTGAACAAATGTCAAATTTTAATTAATGCAAGTAAACGATTTGATTTCTAATGAGTAATTATTATTAATTAGAATTCTAGTTTTTTTCTAAAATTACTCATTCAAATAAATATATGTAAATATTGTGTACGTGAATAGAAATATATTTGTGTGCAAAATAGCACATTGCGATACGAGTTTGCTATCATTGATATTTGTCACGACAAAATATGGAAATGCTTCCAAGTCCAATTTGAATATCGCCGGAGTAGTAGATTTAATCGTTAGTCCAGGGTTAAGATTTTTGTTAGTGCAATGATGTTTTTCGAGGAATGAAAAAAGTGATGAGCAGGGCTGGCGAAATGCTTTCCCGCTCAATTTAAATATTACTAGATGAACTAGTTAGTGAGCAGTAGAACCGTCGCACTTGAAGGAATTTTTTTAGCGAGTTCTTCATTGCTTTTCAAAGGCACTTTAATTAATTGTTTATAATGCCACTAGGATCTTCAAATGGGTTTTTAATTGCCTTAAAATTTTTACACGCTTGTTGCCTTTTTGAATGCGCACCATCGTGCTCCCGCCATCTTGTCATTCCTTACAAGACGTTCAGAGACATGGATGTGTCACAGGAAAAGAAAAAGCCTCAAATATGTTTCGTTTGATTACATCACTTATTCGAGTCAAGAAGGATTTATAATTTATTAAAAAATTCTCACTTTAATCAGATAATATAAAATGCCAAATCATAGCTCGAATATGAGTTTTGTTAAAACAGTGCAAGCACATTTTTGGCTGTTTATGACAGTCAATGTCAATCGTACATATCTTCCTTGAGTTTTTCATTGCACCTTCTATGTTCTTTTAGTTTTCATATGTCGTTAGCACAAATAGTACTTTTTCTAAAGTCTCTTGTTTTATCCTCATATTTGTATTCGTGCAGTTTGTAATGATGAGACTTTGATAATTGCGTACCTAGTAAGGATTGATTTCTTCTTCACCAACATGTCCTGTATCTATTACTGCATTAGTGTTAAGCTTTGGCGTAATCATCGTGGTTGCTTTGATTAATCCTTTTTTCGAAGTATATACCTTGCCTTCACCAAATATGACTGTTCTATAACGTAGGGAATCAGACGTATTCTTTTGAATTAGATGCTTTATCCGAACCCCGTTTCAAGGATTCTTAAACAATATAGATTTGGTCATATCCTTGATGGAATACTTTTCCGGTTAGAAAAAAGTACCGGTTCCTAAAAACCAGAATAAGTGATACTTTTATTACAAAACGTAAGTATTCAGTTTATTCATACAGTAGTAGAGATGCTGATTCAAAAATAGTAAGTTGTTTGACTGTTTACCTTATTTGGTTGTCGTTTGCACGTTTTAATTTGTGTAAAATGTTTGTTGCCTAGTTTCTTTGTTTTGTCCGATGCGTGTTTGGTCTTTGAGTCCAAATACGCTAGTTCTTTGTTTGCGTGTGCTTCTTTGCTATTAGAATTTTTAGTTTTAGTTGCTTTGGTATATTTTATTCCATGTTTTAAGCATGCTTCGATTACTTTGAGATTCTGATACTTCCATTCATACCACACGATAGTGCTAATTGCTTTACAATATACCACAAAATGGCGTTGCAAACTGTATGCTAACTTTTCTAGTTATACCGCAAGCTGGCACTACGTTTATTTTTAACCCTAAAAGAAAAGGGACAAGGAATTGACCCATTGAGAGGGAGCGAGAAGGATAAAGGACCTTAGATGTTGAAACCTGTTTCAAGATGTAAGGATACAAATTTAGGATCCATTCTGCCAAAAGGGCCTTATTTTAAAATGTCGAATCCAGTTTCTGAATTCTGTGAAAACGACATTACATGTAGCAACAAGATTCCGGATGCTGGTCCAGAGATCGAAGAGTGCTTTAAGCCAAAAAGGCACACGGAAACTAGATCACCAAAAACCGAAAAAGACACACAGAAGCAAGATGGGGAAACAAGGTAAAGGGAAAGCCAATACAGCACTGAAAGGGGTGTGCAGAAGTAGTGATGAAATTAGTTTTAAAAGAATGGAAAAGAAGATGATGAAAACTCAAAAGAACTTAATTTCTAGACGATCAACTGAAATTAAAAACCCATATGCGAAAAATCTAGGTTTATATGCAATTAAGGGTGTTACTAAAACAATCAAAATACATGAGTCTTGAGAAAGCGATTAAAAAACTCACCAAAATAATTAAATTTACTCAAGTGTCGCTGTTCTACTGTTGCACTGGGGATTACACCTAATAGCCTAGCGAAATTCAAACTGAGCGGGGGAGTGTTTTTATAACCTCGCCCATAACTTCTTTTAATTGATCGAAAAGCAACATTGAACTAACGATAATTTTGAGTACCTATACTAACGCTTCGCTAATGATTGCACCTAGTGCCCAGGCAATATTGAAATTAGACGGGAAAGCATTTCACCTACCCCGCCCAGACTTCTGTTAATTTCTCAAAAAGTAATATTGTACTAGCTAAAATTGTAGTAACACTAACGTGCACTAATGCTGCTCGATTAAGCGTATTTTAGGTATCGCCTCTGGTATCTGTGCACTTCCTATTACATAAATCCTACCTGGCCATATTTATTTATTTGTAAAACACTCTTTATATAGTGCAATATACACAATTTTTGGAATGACTTCACTTCAATACAAGATACCCAATTCTATTTAAATTTATAGTAATCAAATACTGACGTTTCATCTTGGCTATGTTAATTTTTTTCCGTTTTAGCATGACTACTTACGTAAGATGATTAAATTAGTTTTTAACGTTTATTTCATTCATATTAGACACTTTATAAGAAAAACCTGAAATTAAATTATCTTTAAAAAAATGCTTATAGTGTTTTCTATACAGAAGATATTTACCGACTTTTTTTGATTTGTTAGGGCTTAGGTATTACTCTACAAAAAATGTTATTAAGGTAACCTGTTTAATATTTAATTACTTTAAATAAAGACATCTTCACTTTTTTCAATAAAGTTAGCAGTTTTCGAGATATTCACAAAATGTACTTTAGCGCCTTCTATTTCTATTTGTAAAGAGATTTGAACCAAAATTTGGAAGAACCGAAATATTTGACCCCAAATACAGAGATTGATTAAAATCGGTTAGGTATTGTTAAAAATATCGTGGCTATGGCACTCCCACACGCATTTGGTTAATTTATGGTTGCTTTGCGTGTATTGATGTAGCATTATGAATATTTCCCGTAGTGTATACTTTTTAATGAAATGTGCATAAAATACACTTTTTCAACAACTTTGTTCATAACCGAACTAGGTTTTGAGTTGGATGAAATTAATGCGATATCATCAGCACATTGTATACTCGAAAGGTCAGGGATATGTTATTAAAACAATAAATAATAGAACCTTCAACACCGACCATGGTGACATACTAGTTGTTACACCAAGCTCTTTCAAAATTTCTCTATTAAATAGAACTCGACTAAAATATTGATTAATCGATTATAACCCATTAATCAGGTTTCGCTAAGTTTTTGAATACATTAATCGATTATTTGAGAAATACAGGGTGACTGGTTGTAATTAACTGAAAGTAGTATAGGACCCTAAACTGAACAATTTTTCTTAGTAAACTACCTGGCGAAACCCAATAATAACTAAACTACAGTATTTAGAAATCATTGCCCACATGTGAAAAATCACTGGTACTAGTTCACAAATTTAATTAAAAGGTACTATTTTTCGATAAATCAGAGTGCTTGATTGGAATCGGAGATTGTTTTTTGTGTTATAATTTGACATGTCAATGTCATATCGATTATTGCTTGGTTGACATCTATCAAGTGAGTGACTTGTCCTCCTACGGTAAGTAAATAAATTTTGAATTTTAGAACATTAGAATGGAAAGATATCATTATCCCAATGAACAGTAATGTGACATGCTAATCACTTATGGCATGGCATTTTTAAAGTTTCCCAAGACATCCACTGCGACAATCTTAGCTCCCGTGAAATTTCTCGAGTACTTAATGAAAGTGTGCCATCTATCATATCCAAAATGTCTTCTTCTCCACGTACACCATGGCGATGTGGTTTACTACCATCATGTCTTTGTAAAGACCATATTGTAAGATTGCGTTGACGCACCCTGTATGTAGGATGTTATAATGACGTGTATTACGTGTTTTGAGTACGGGTGTATTGAGTTTGAACGAGAGAAAAAATTTTTTTGTGTGTACGCATAATGTATGTGGGTGGGTGATACGCCACTGGAAATTTAGGAGAAATATCATTCAGTATGCAGATACGTGTATTTGAATATTATAGAGACATTGGTGTTGGAATAAATAGATTCCGATGAATGTAAATGTGAAAAGAAATTTGTCGATGGGACGATAATGTGTTGCTACTGTTGACTACTTAATAAGAAATGGAATGTTGGAAGATAGAGGAGTAATCTTGGCCAGAAGATGTGAGTGTATAAGTGTAGAATGTTTTAGAAAATATGTAGAGAAAGATTTGGTATGTTTATTTGTTGATTATAGAAAGTTTTCGTAATGTTGTGCAATCAGTTTTAAGAATACGTGTATGTATATGGGATTTGAGACCTTAGACTGTACTTATTTTTGCAAATGTTGCGGAAGGAAGACGGGCGCATGTGGGAGACAAACGTTGAAAGTTATGTAATGGTCCAAAGTGGCCACTGAATGAATGTGATGACGAGAAATGGCTTCTTCATAAAGTAATTGAAAAATTTGCAGGTAGAACAAATATGGCGATGTATTGTAGTTATGAGCGTGGTTGTACAGATGGTAGCATCTGTCGGCACTAAGAAAGTTTGAATGAATACCATTGTTGAATATAGCGAGGAAGTCGGACATGTTTAAAGATGGATGGCTTAAGGTATAAATAAGAAAGTCAGAGATTGACGGGGGCTTGTTGGCTTTTAGCTTAAGTTTTAGACTGTTGCTTTTGGTGAGAGCTCGATGGGAGACGCGCGCGAGGTGATGTGTGAAATCAGAATGGGTTGAGTTGGAGTTATATTTGTGAATAATATTGAAGGAAGTCATTGTTTAAACAACTGCGTAACCCGAAAGGGGATGAATCGTATAAGACATTCATAAATAACACAATTAATTAAATTGAGATTGAAGATAAAATCAGTTTTTGTTCTTCAAAAGAAAAAAGTGCGTAAGCAGATTTATAAAAAGTTAACACTTATTACGTTACAGTGTTGAGTTCGGCGCGTGTTCTTGTACCGATATTTAGTTAAAATTATTTATGGGACTACCTTTAAGTGAGCGAAGTATTTGTAGTAAATTGAGCCAATCTTAAGGTAATTTTATATGACATTAAAAGTTTATTTGTGTTAAGGAAGGGCTTAATTGTCCTAAAGGTTGCGAGAAACTTTTAAGAGGCAACCAAACGTGTATAGTTTATTACGGTTAATTGGAGTAATAACCTCGCATAGTTGGACTAATCGCGAGTGCAGAAAGGAATAAGTGTTGGTGAAATTGTGGAGTACTTGTTTTATGCCTTCAGGCAATTTAAGGAATACAAATGGACTACAAATAATTGATTTACGGGAAGAAATAAGAAAGAAGAGCGAAGGATTAATGGACAATTTTAAGTAAGAATTACATTTAAGAACCTTGAAAACTTAGATAAGCACGATTATCTTCTTGTTTAGTTGTAATTTGCGTATTGTTGTGTAATTTTTAAATAGTTGTGAAGGAAAAAAATAATCGGTGTCGAGTTGTGTTGTATGGGTTGTTTTAGTAGTAAGAATTTTTGCAAAACGCAAATTTGTATTGATAGTGGTTTATCAACCACGTTGTTGTGTATGTAAACATTTGTTTATTATTTTGTGCAGGACAATATATATTTATCGTTAACTTTTATTCTGTTGTTTATTTAGCCAGTTATGAGATACATTTGTGACGTTTACTTAATTGGTGACCTAGTTTTCGACAACTTAAATGTAAACTTTGCATATTTTGGTTTTAAGATTAATGAACAACCTGAAAGGTTATATTTGCCAGGTTGATTACAAAAATTTTCATGTTAGTTTCATTAATGCAATACACTAATGACGGATCAGCTGTTAATTAAAATTTCATTAAGTCTAACTAAGAGATGGAGTTTTGAGAACTTACATATTTACGAATGTCCAATACGATTCAGAAGTATTATAAAAATTAAATTAAATTTAAAAGATATCGTTCATGTTAGGAATATTAAACCTTCCAGGATTATTCTCGTTTGACTGTTTTGCAGCACTTTATCACTATTATATTGAAGTAACAATTATTAAGCCGATGACATTGATTTTCTTTTGGTTAGGAATTTTAAAAGTTAATTATCGACCATTGAATGAAGAACTATTTATTTTATGCATTATTAAGTAGAAATTTAACTTTATATGTATACGAGGGATACGTAGAAAATATTCAGTTAACGTGTTATAAGTTTGGTATTCTAGATGTACAGGGTACAATCAGGAAGTTTGTGACGACCCGTGTATTTCAGTTTATTTATAACTGTTGGTTACGTGAATGCAGTTAAATTTGAGTGATAAATTTTGTTGTGGAAATTTTGGTATACGAGGTGTATTCAAAAAGTTTCTAATAACCTGGGTAGTACTAAATATATTTGAGGTTGAGTTGAATTGTTTGGGACGAGTGTTTGTTTTAGAACCCTCGTGTGAGAGTTTACTGAGTAAGCACAATCCTACTTTCCACAATCAAGTAGGGTTAATTAACACCCAGCTTAAGACAATTATTTTAGCAAAGTTTCGATTGTGGTGGCGCCTAGAGACATATTTTCCCGGACTGAGCTGTTTGAATATCGGTGTAAGGTGTTTGAGCGTATTAATCATTCATTTTACTTCTTATTTCGACCACGCCCATCTCCCTGTTAGCTGGCTTGGCAACCCGCTTACATTAGTAAGCATACACGACGCCTAGTGCGGTTTGGACGTGTAACAATATCTTTTAATTAAAATTGTGAACTAGTACCAGTGGTTTTCCACAAGTGGCAATCATTTTTAAAATACTGTAGTTTAGTTATTATTGGGTATCGCCTGTTAGTTTATTAAGAAAAATTGTTCAGTTTAGGGTCCTCTATTCGCACTTTCAATTAACTGCTTAAGTCACCAGTCACCCTGTATATTATTTAATTAATAGATTAATAAAAAAATCAATTATTTTCAGTACTCGATTATTGATTGTTCAAATTTACAATCGTCCACTCGTATTCCACAAACTTTCTGTCCGCACAGCCTAGTTTATACATTATATTATGTATTATTTGCTGTAAACACTTAAATACATGAAGAAACTTAACTTTTACTCAATTATATTTCTAATACATGCATTATGTTATTTTCCGCTAGACTGACGTTCTCTAATTAACTATCGTTTGATTATTCAATTACTTGGTTAATGTAATATACGATTAATGGACTATTTGGTTAATTGATTTTATGATTAATCGAATATTTGACTATTTGATTAATTGATTATTTTATTATCGATTAACAGAATAAATTTATTATTTCAGTAATCGTTTATCGATTGTTCAACTTATAATCGCCCACCCCGTGGGTACACTGGCATCTATTGCTTAAGATTAAATTATTGAACACCTTAATGCATGAAATTTGTAGTATAACTCATCTTTGTAACAAGAACTTTATGTTTCATCAACAGTTAATCGCTTTAGACATGTCATGTCAGGTAGTTACATGTTTTTCTCAAAGCCATCTAATGTCTTTCTAGTGAGACTAATGATAGGGTTGACGATTATAACTTTGTATAATTTAATAATTAAGTTATGCATTAATCCAATAATCAATTAATCAAATACTCGATTAATCGGTTAGTTTCGAAAATTGATCAAAACCTGATTAATCGATATTTCGTCCTAGCTAGGGCCCTTTCTAGAACCATGTTGCTTGTGATTTACAGTACTTAAGAAAGAATAGGTATAGTAGAAACGGGCCTATAATTGTTTTTATGACTAACGTTTTCTTTCTTGTGGAAAGGTAACGAATCTTGATCTGGAGATCTTAAAGTTGAGTAATTAAACCAATACTTGGACTAACTAGGTACCATTTGACATTTTTATTGATAGAATAACTTATTCGTCAATAAAAGATATCTCGAACACGGGCTCTGTCATTCTGGTAAATATTTATGAAAAAGGAAAAAAGTGTGGAGTATTGGTTCGAACCACATACCTTAAGGCCCATGAGACATATTGTTTTCGAAGCCAAACTTATAGGCTACTTTGAACTATTTTAATTGAAATGACCATTTCTTCAATAAAATTGTTTAACGTATGTACTTGAATAAATGATAGCTTTTGTTTTCTTATGAACGATAACTCTGAAAGTTATTTTTTGTGTACTCTTGTATAGAATATTTGACTAATTATTAACTATTGAATTTAATTCTTTGCTCTTCTAAAGGTATAGTAGTGGGTTAGCTGGGATTAGTTTTATTTGCATAACTGATAGACCTCACACTTTAAATACATGTATTTAAATCGTCCAAAGAGTTTTTCTGGTGAGTGACTAATTTAGGTATTTGAATTTTGATTCGCTCACAGTGTTATATCTGTCATCTTTGTATTATATTGCATTATTTCTAAAGACGGCTAACTACTCATTCCAATTATTAATTAATGAAAAATTGTTTAAAAGGAAAATTCATGTGTTTATCAACATAAGCGAATTCTTTTAAACGAATCTATGTATGAATAGAACGTTATCGATTTCAAAATGCCGTGATTGAATTTTTTTATTCAAACACTACAAAAATCCAGCGTCGTCAGGAAACGAACGCATAATTTTCAAGTATAATGTAAGAGTTTTGTATTCGCAACTGGCTCCATCTTTACAAATAAATTTTCTATAAAAAATTAAACAGGCAGTCAGTGAAAAAGTTGAGTGTAACCTAACTTTAATGCTTATTTTTTGCCGCTTACTCATGAAGCACCCTGTATTTTAAAAGTGCGGTTAGAAGAATCGACAAAATGAGGTTTGTAATTATGAAAAAAAGTGCAATATTCTAATTTTCTAAGCTTTTTTTATTTTGATAGATACTAATTAAAGAGCGCTCGCTGGACCCACTGTTTCTCATAATAACGTAATTCAGAAACGACAAAAATAAATTTTAAATTGAATTTCAGCATAATTATAGAGGCCGAACTATATGAAATATAGCTTGGTCGAATTAAATCGCTCAACCATCAAGTTTGATGTTCAAGCGTAGAAAGACCTTCAACCATGCGCGAAATGAATAAGTTATCTTCAAGTAAATTATTTCCATTCCCTATAATTTAACATTTAAAAGGTTAATTCCGATGAATTCCTAAAAAAAGTATTACTGTAAAAGTTACAATAGTGCAATAATACTTTCGGCAAGTCGAATTTTGATCAATTGAACAAAAACATTACAAACTAACCCTTTTGGTATAAACTGACTGGATAATTATTTAAAGGGTTAAAAATTGTTAGAAAAAAGCAAAGATTATATAAATCATACAGGTACGCTGATTATCAAAAAGTTTACCAGTTTAATACAAGAAAGATATTTTGAAGGGTAAAACCTATTAAAAAATGTAATTTTTGAAATCCTAATTTCCTGGAATCTTTTCATAATAGATTAAAATAAAACACAAATATTAAAGAAAATCCACAAAATATTGAATCTTTTAACAAATCTACAATTGAGGAGCATTATTCCAAAACTAACTAAGTCCAAATTATTAAAATTTCCGCCCATGGTGGCAAAGTCTAACCCACAGATTACTCTAATATAATATTGATTTATGTTTTCCAATACAAACCTCAGTCGAATTCATTTTAAATTTAAGATCAAAAAAAAATTTATTCCAAAGTTAACTTAAGTCCTCAATCAAGCGGGATTATGTGATTTGTTTCAGAATAAACACATCTCAGTCACAACTGACAGGTTTGCGGATATTTGTGTTATTGTCTGCATCATTTTTAAGTGCATAACTAACAATGTCTGAAGATTATCTAGAAATGGTATCTTCATCTTCAAGGGGAAAGCGCCAAAAATAAAATAAACTTAGCTGAAAGAAGTCTACAAAATCTATCCAGATCAACAGTTCGGCAGGCAAATCTCCAAATATTTCGTGTAAACATGTTAACACAAAGCTGTGCAAAGCAAATGAGGTGAATCAGGAAGATATAAAAGGTTAGTTAACTGCGTGCTGTTTTATATTCTGCTTATGCTCGTTCGGTTATTGTAGACTTCTTCAAGAAAATATAGACACGTGAAAAGGCTGCATTTCAAAACAATTTCGTCATTAAGTTTATTCAACCACAGATTATAAAACGTCATGGTCCGAGGACTGAGAATCCAAATAAACGACAACGCAATGATTATTTTACTCGAAAAATTGGTTCAAAGTGGGGACATTAAGGCCAGAGAGAAGAGGTGGTTCTAAGACTTCACGCAAAGACAAGGAAACAACTGAATCAATAATAGATCACATTAAAAGTTTAAAATTGGAAGCAGCCATTACGGAAGAAACAAAAGTATCCGTGGCTACTTACCTCCTGAACTATCAAAATGTGGTGTGACATTAGAAACACTAAGAATGCCCCAATTACTTCTTCTAGTAAATATTTGGCAAGAAATTCAACTTAGGCTTTGGTCATCTGCGAATCGATGTTTGCTCTTTCTGTCAACTAAAAAAGATGGAAATTGCAATAATTACAGACACGAGAGTGAGACACAAACTTTCAACAGAATTAAAATTATATCAATTACGTGGACAAAAGTTCTATGAACTTCTAGGACAAGATGAGTCTAGTGGTGTGATCAAAGTATGCTTCGATATGCAACAGAATCGACCACTACCAAAGCTTTGCACTTCGAATGTATATTATATGAGACAGTGGTGGTTGTATAATCTTACATTTGTGATAATAGAAGGCAATCATAACTAAGAAAATACTTTCGCATATACCTGGTCTGAAAGTGAAAGTGGCAAGGGGTCAAATGAAGTATGTTCCGCATTATTACATTTTCTAAATGCACTGGAAAGTAAGTACCTTGAGTTAAACCCTACACAAAGACTACGTACGTTGAAACTATTTTCGGACTCGTACCCCGGCCAGAATAAAAATTCTGGCGTAATATTTATGCTGTTTTGTCATGTGCAGAATAGTATCTTCAATGAAATCCAATACATTTTCCAATAAGGGAGCATAGTTTCTTGCGAGCAAAACTTGTAATCGGTCGTGCCGAAAAGATAATAAGGAAAAAGGGCCGAATTGTGAGTTCACAAGCCTATTACGATATCTTTGTTGAAAATTGTACAGTTCTGCGAAATGGTGTACACTGGAATATTAAAAATTACAAGACCTTAGCTGTTGTTATGCTAGAGTAGAAACTTCCCTTCAAAATAATCGAAGCACGGTATTTTACTTACCGTAAGGGAAAAAAGGTGGTATCAATGAAATACACGTACACTGGATCAGAATGTTCACATGTTCTTTAAAAAGCAACAATACTAACATCTTCATTGCCTTGGGAAAATCGGAGCCGTTAGCACCTGTATACAAAATTAGCGTCGCCAAAAAGGCCAATGTCAGACACCGTCTGAAACACCAAATTAACAGAAGAGAAAACGTTGTTTTATGAAGGCGCATTAAGAAACATTGGAGAAAATCTAGAAGCTGATGTTGAAGGAATCATCCTCACCAATGAGTCATTAAATTATATTGTTTCATTTTTCCAAACGTAGTTTTGTTGTAATGAAATAAACAACAAATAAAAGCTAAATTGGCACATACCTTCTTCACTGATTTGTTGAATTTAGTATAAATGTAAAATATTTCATTTATATCAATACCACACGAGTAGCAACGAAATATGGCTTGTAATGAAAAATCCCATTTTTGGACTTAGTTTTAGAATAATGCTCCTCAATTGTTTCACGAACCCAGTTCGCATCGTCAGGATTGACAAGAAATTGACATTTATCATTGATAGCCACTTAATATAATTTAAATATTTGAACGGCCAATGATAGGACTCTTTCTTGTATGAATAAGTATAGACATTTAGGTTTCATAAAATAAAGCTCACGATAAAATTATTAATTTTATTAATTTAGAAGTCAGTTCAGAAGTGGAGCATTTCCTAGATTTGTCTGTTCGTTAACTACTTTATACTGAGGGTGTATTAAGTGCCTTTTTGTTTCAAACTCTTCTAAAAAGTCAAGTTCTTGTTTCTTGCCTCAAACGTGTAAGATTTCTGGTTCTGTGTTTGATGTGAATGAGTGCCCTGTGTTAATTAGATGTTTAGGGTAATTAGAGTTTTCTGCGTGTTGTAGCCTATAAGCTCGTAGGTGTTCACTGTACCTAACCTCAAAAATTCTTAGTGGTTGACCGATATAGACTGTGTTACATTCAGGATATTTTAATTTGTATATACCAGACTTTTTTTAATAAAGGTATTTTTGCTTGACCATTTAATACAGTTGTGCGTACATCACTAAACGAGACAGAAGCACATGTTGCTCGAGATTTTGAAATATTGTTTCAAATGTTACAACAGTAGGTAAGTGATTTATAAGCTTTGTTTTTTTTAGGAAAAATTAGTTCAAGTACTACCTTTTCTTCTTTTTTGCTGATCATTTTATTTATTATATGTAATGGTAATTAATTATTCGATTTGACTGTTTGTTTAATTATACTAATTTCTTTATTAAAATTATTCTTCGCTTATTGGGACTGAGAATGCTATGTGTATTATAGAACCTTAATTAAAGAAGTCAGGTATACACAAATTAGAATGTTCTGAATGTAACGCAGTATATACAGGTGTCCGGAAAAAAATCTTTCGGATTCAGATAGAAGACGAAAAAATAACATGACAAATTCCTATACATTTTTTTCTGCAGACCCTCCCTACGGAGATGTGAGACCCTAAAGGACGCCGCTGGAAATAAGTTTTTATTGAATAACTTTTAAAGTACTTGACATAATTTAATAACTTAATAAAAATTCAGTATGACGGCCACTAGTAAGGGCTTTTTAAAATAGTATCCTTGAAACATATTTAGCTTGTTTACTTTACCAGGGATGGACTAAGTTGTACACCTTAACGCCTAAATTTTTAACACCCTGTATGATAAAGCTCTAAAAAAATATTTTTGCGTAGCTTGAACCTTTACCTAAAAAAAAGGTACACTTGTTTGATATTGATAAAATGAACTATTTTCGAGAAAAAAAATAATAAACGAATTAATGTTGCATAATAAATTATTAAAAAAAATTAAAGTTTTTTCGAATTTTTACGAGAAAACACTCTTTTAATAATAAATTAGGAAAACCAAATTAAACATATTAACTATTTCAAAAATGTTGCATACTTAAGTGAGTTTATTGACTTACGAGGTATGATTTTATTTCTTGTTCATTTTATTCATCTTCACTCAAAAAAACATATGTCAAACATTCCTATGATACGAAATAAATAAATACATTGATCGACATAAATTTACTGATTTTTTGATTTCGTGGCGATTTGAATTGTAAACTTATTCGTAATATGGAATTCACTTTTATTGAATATGCAGATATCCATCTCATTTATGGTCTTGCCTCTTGCAATGTTTTGGAAGCAAGAAGATTATATCACGAGAGATTTCCTAATCGTACTATTCCAAATCAGAACACATTTTAACAAGTTGATCAACATCTAAGAGAGAATGGTGAGTGATTTCGGTTACTAAGGTAACAATATTGACTTTCTTTATAACTTTAGGAATGTTTAAGAAAAAAAGTACTGATGCTGGTCTGACAAGAACAGGTTGTACGGTGGAATTAGAGGAAAGTATTTTGAATGCTGTAGATGGCACTCCTTCAACGAGCACTCAAATATTAGCCGCACAATTTCATAAGCCAAAAACAATCATTCATGAATTTCTTCAATAACAGCTGTTATACTCATATCATTTGCAAAAAGTGCATGAATTGATTCCTGAAGATTTTCCTCGTAGAATGTTGTTCGCAAACTGGCTATTGGATCAGCAACGAAATAATGAAAACTTCATTGGCACTATTCTTTTTACACATGAAGCAGATTTTACCAAAAATTGTATCACGAATTTACACAACTCACACGTATGGGCTGATGAAAATCCTCATGCAACTATTGTTTCGCATCATCAACATCAGATTCAATCAATTAATATCTGGGAAATTTTTTGATTGGACCATTTGTATTGCCGGCGCGATTGAATGAACAACTTTATTTGGAGTTCCTCCAGAACGCTATTAAACATTTAATAGAGCATTTATCTCTTGAAACCCGCCGAAACATGTACTTTTTGCACGATGGGGCACCACCTCATTTTAGCGTTGCTGTGCGGGAACACTTAAATAACGTCTATCCAAACCGTTGGATAGGTAGAGGTGGACCTATCGCCTGGCCTCCCGACCTGACGCCTTTGGATTTTTACCTGTATTCTGGTCCGGTTGATACTAGGGAGGAGCTTCTACAGAGAATCACGTTTCATTGTGATGTGCTAAGAAACAATGTGGGGTTATTGTGGAGGGTACTCAATTTGTCGTGCTTGCGAGTGTATCAGACTTCACGGAGCCCATGTTGAATCCACTTATGAAATCTTTAATTAAATGAAAATAAGACATAAATTCGTTTATTATTTTTTCTCTCGAAAATAGCTAATTTTATCGATACTAAATGAGTATACCTTTTTTTTAGAGAAAGGTTCAAACTACCCAATAATATTTTTTTTAGATCTTTATCATACATGGTGTTAAAAATTTAAGCGTTAGCGTGTACAACTTAGTCCGTCCCTTGTAAACTAAATATGTTTCAAGGATACTATTTTAAGAGGCCTTTACTACTAGCCATCATACTGAATTTTTATTAAATTATGTCAAGTACTTTAAAAGTTATTCAAGAAAAACTTATTTTTCAGCGGCGTCCTTTAGAGGCTCACATCTCCGTAGGAAGGGTTTGGAGGAAAAAATGTATAGGAATTTGTCATGTTATTTTTCGTCTTCTATCTAAATCCGAGAGATTTCCAACATTTTTCCGGACACCCTGTATAGTGAAACACAAAGAAATTCTGAGGTTAGGTACGGTGAACACTTATCAGCTTATAGACGCTCACTCACACCAAACACAGAACTAGAAATCTTATACGTTTGTGACAAGGAATAAGAACTTGACTTTTTAGAAGAGTTTGAAATAAAAAGCCATTTAATAGACCTTCAATATAAAGTAGACAACGAACAGCTAAATCTACGAAATTCTCCACTTCTGAACTGTCTGCTAAATTAGTGATTTTATTATGAGCTTTCTTGAAACCTAAATGTCTATACACATTCATACAAGAAAGAGTCCCATTATTGGCTGTTCAAATATTTAAATTATATCCAGTAGCTGTTAATGATAAATGTCTATTTCTTGTCAATCCTGACCGTGCGAACTAGATTCGTGAAACAATATTGTAGATCTGTTAAAAGTTTCAATGTATTGTGGATTTTTTAACACATTTGTGTTTTGTTTCAAACTACTACAAAAATTTGTGATAAACTTCGAGATTTTTAAATAATCACAATTTTGGGCAACATCTACAGTTACGACTGTATTCTTGTTATATAACGCTTTTACCTTATTAAATAGGTTTATGGAAATTTTACTGGGTACAGGATACCGGTCGTAATAGTCGCTACACATTACTTTTATTTATATTGGCATATATTATGAGGTAAAAGGCTCGATTTAGATTTAAATAGTCGATTTCTATTAATAACTAAAACGTGAAATGAAAATTTAGTTTTTAGAATAAAGTGTTATTTAAAACATTTGTTAAAACACAATAACAATTTGCTGAGAAAATTTAACACTTAATAAATTGTGTTGTTTTCAGGAGAGCGCCTTTAAATTATTCATTTTTAAAGTATTTTTTTATAACTAATTAGAACAGCCAGGAGTCTCTCTGTTACACAATTACTGAGACTTTCCAAACATGGTACTGTTTAACGATGAATGAAGATGCGTTATAAAATAGTTCCATATAATACTAACTCATAATATTTAACTTATAAAATTTTTTGGTACACTTTTTAGGAAAGTACCATCAATTTGTCACTTCATCATGACTAATCACAAAACACAAACTATAATACAACTTTCTATTAATTAAGGTAAGTAAAACGTATAGTTAACCGTTTGCAAACACTATGATTGAATAATAAAATTTTATTCGTTAATAATAACAAATGTTTCAACTTTTTTTTAAATATGTTAAATAATGCAGTGAACTGTACTGATACAAATACTATTCAGATGAGCTCCTTTGTTTACGTTAATTTACATATCATTATTCATAATTACATAATATTAACAGATTTCACGTATCCATTTGAGATATTTTTCAAAACTTATTAACATCTGAGCGTATAAGCAATGACGGATTCCATATATGGATACAGAAGCACGATCGTTATTATAAATTTAAATTAGTGTGTTATATAAATTAGTTAATGTTTGTCCAACTGCATTTTTTTATATTGTTATTGCTTATAATGACAATAAACACATTTTATTATCATGAGTTATGTAATAAAATTAATGCACGTGCTTAATTGTTAAATAATTGAAAGTGGTAGAAACAAAAAAAAAATTTTCTAAATTTTCAAAAAACATTAACTGAATGAACATTTAAAAAAAAAAGAGTACTAACCAAAAATGCGGTAAGATAGTAAAATCTCATCGTAATCACAGCACATACGCTGCACTGACACAGTTCGGCTTTCACTGTTGGTTACCGTACTTACACTGGCGACAACGTTTGCAAATCTGATGTTGAACTCCTGGGTTGAAGTGCTCCAGACCTTCATTGCTCTAAAAGCGTGGGTGTTATGCATGGTACGAGTCAGAGGTCGTGTTAGAAACAAGGTTGATCTATTTTTTATTAATCAATATCTCCCGCCTATTCCGTTACGTACATAAAATTTAACAATAACAGTTGTCTATACAATTAGAATGTGTGTATTACTCTTAGTAAAGGAAATTTAATTATTTAATTAAGATGTAAAGTATAATAAAAATTTGTTTGCTAAAAAAACCAATGCAGTAAAATTTTTCGATTATACTTTTATAATGTACCAGTATAAGCTATCATTTTATTTTATTAACCTAATCAAATAATTTGCTACTTTTTATTATATGTTATTAACACTGTCAGTTGGAGATTTCAATGATAGATTAGACGCCAAACGTGTTTTTTTCTAAATTTAAAAATATATCTCATAAACGTTTTTATTAATTAACACCTAAACTATAATTCACGAATTAACATATACTTCGAAATTGTTCATGAATCATACGGAAATTACACTTAAAGTAGGTTTTTTCCTTTTTATTAAAAGATGAATGTTTAAAATGAGCTAAAGTAAATATTGCGGTCATACTGGTTAACTTAAATTTGAAGAAAATTAAAGAAAAGTACCTAATACGTGAATTTTTTCCGTGTTTGTAAGCATAGTTTAATTTTTTAACAAATTTATTTCTAGTTGAGTAGAAAACACATTTCACTCTGATTTCATTCAATTTGGTAGCAAAGTATTATTCTACTTATTCTTTGCTATACACGATTCCATATTAGTACTATTGTTCAAAATTTAATCGTGCTAGAAAGAAACACTTTTATCTGTATTTAAATTATTCATGCTATTTACTATTACTAGATGCCTAAAATATTATAAGCACAGATCAATTTCATAATTAAGATTTTGGATGTATCTTATACTTTTGGCCAAAAGAATCCGGACACTTAAAAAAAAAAACAAGTAAAATACCTGTTTATTCCAATTCGTAAATCGGTTTTACATAATTTCATTGTTTTTAAATGATCTTGTTACCTTTGGAAACAAAAAATTATGAGTTTAGCAAAACGTCACACTTTATCTTGTTTTCTAAGAGATGTGTTTGGTGTTGTTTACGTTTATGATAAGTTTCACGTTTTTCTATTAAATTCAGATCACTTTGCATTTGTGTTTTCAAATTGTATGAGAATAAGAGCCTAAGATACTGCAAAAGTTGTGGCACTACATGAAGATGGTTGGAGTATACGGTATATTGCAAATCGTTTGAATATTAGCAAAAGTATCGTTCATAACACTGTTACGAGGTACCGTCAGACTGGAGAATACACCAGAAGACCAGGGTCAGGCAGAAAACGGCCCATAGATTAGCGTGATGAACGTTTTTTAAGGATATCCTACTACGGAATCTCTCTTTAACGTCAAATGTTCTCGCTAGTCGTTTGTCAGAAGCTCGAGGAACTCAAATCTCTGCACGAACTGTAAGAAGAGTCCTGCATGAAAGTGGTTCACCTTCTCATCGAGTTAACAGGATGAGATTTGCGGACTGTTCAACAATGGAGGCCCGTAATGTTTTCTGACGAGTCCCGTTTTTGCCTACTATCTCCAAATGGACGCGAAGGTGTATGAAGGAGACCCGGGAAACGATTTGCATGTTGCTGCATTTCACCCAAAAAGGCGTTTGGTGGCGGAGGTGTTATAATATGGGCAGGTATTTCTTTCAACGGGCGCACCGGGTTAATCTTCATCGAACATGGAACCCTAACAGCAGTGTCTGGAGGACCATGTTGTCCCTACTCCCCTTTTTTTGGGGAAAATGTCTTATTTGTGCAAGATAATGCCCGTCCACATTCTTCACATTGTCGGAATCCCTGTTTTGGAGTGGCATGCTTGTAGTCCTGACATGAATCTATTAGAACATGCATGGGACATTTTAGGACAAAAGATTAGAAAGCAACCATTGCCAGAAACTATCCAAGAGCTGCGAATAGCGTTGAATGAAGAATGGGAACAGATAAGCATGCCTAGGCGTATTGAAACCCTTCGCAGGTGTAGGGGCGGCTATACCCGATACTAACATTGGGTTGAAACTTAAACTTAAACACGCTGTAACAACATCTGATCTCTAGGTGTCTATATAATGTAAATGATTTCTACAAATAACCAATTTTATTTCTTTTCTTTTTTGTATATTGACAATGTTCACTTTGTATGAATTACGACGACAATAAATGATGATGATGATGACGATAAAGAGCAGACAACTGTGTGTAATTAAATTTCGTTTTTATTTGTTTAATTTTTCGAAAAATGTTACTTTCTTTGCCGTTACTTCCGTTACTTATTATTTTTCATATTGTTACTTTTTTATTGTTATAGATAAATGATTTTTATTAATAATGTTTACTGCCTCCTCATTTAAACCACTTAACACCTACAAAATTAGAAAAAAAAGATACTAATGTTCGGATTTTTTTGGCCAGGAGTGTATTTGATGTTAGGCAAATAAATTTACATTTTGCAAAGTTTGGGTGAGATAGAAACCTAACGCGAAAGACAAAATGTATTAACCATTTCCGGCCCAGTAGTTTCACTCTTAAACCACATTTTCTATGGTCTTTCACGCGGCCAGTGGTTTCACATTAAAACCTTCACTCCAGCCTGGTTAGTGGAGTATTGTAGTGTCAGAATTCATCACTAGCGACAGCGTTGCCGAGCTTCAAACAGCCAGACAGAATTTTAGTTTGACAAAGCGTTGTGTTGAGGTTTTGTGTTACAAGATTATTTTCAATTTCGCAACTAATACAGTGTATCTGGACAAAGAAAGGTATCCATTATTATTTTATAATACGTGGATTACATCGTAGAGTGCTAAAAAATATTATAATATACTTTTAGAAATACATTTACATGTATGTGTGTGGTTTCATACTGAAACCAGCGTATTTATTTAGGATATTTTTCCAATACTATCTTTTTTTCATTGTAGAGTGTTGACGTTGGTAAATTGTACGAGTGTTACGTGGACTGTATTGACATTTCATTGAGATCCTATGGACAGAATATAGCTGAAATCTGAAATGCTGAGTTTTATATCGACTTATTGATGCAAGTGTATGCAAGACAAGTATAAATGGACCTGAATCTAGTGATATTGATAATAATGCAGAAGGTGATCAGCACAATAACGATAATAAAATATTTAGTTATTTATTTACTGATGAACTTATAGAGCACATAGTGTATCAGAAAAATTTGTATGCTACGCAGAAACTCGGTGAAACCATAAATTTCAAGGCAACTGGTATGGAGGAAATAAAAAGGTCTTTTTGCTATTAATTTGTTGATGGGCATAAGAAATGTCCATCATATAGGGATTATTGGTCTTCAGGCCCAGCTCTTCGAGATTTGTATATTTCTTCAGTTATGTCCCGAAATAGTTTTCATGGTTGCTCGGCCATATTCACTTGAATAATAATAACAAAGAGCCTGAGAAAGGGGAGGAACACTTCGACAAATTGTACAAGGTTCGTCCTTTGTTGGAAAGTTTAAGTAAAACATATAAGCAGTGCTACAAACCTACTGAGAAGCAAGCGGTGGACGAACCCATGATACAATTCAAGGGACGTTCAAGTTTGAAACAATACATGCCCCAAAAACCCATAAAACGCGGGTACAAAGTGTTGGTACTTGCAAATAAAAAAATGTTTCGAAATTTGAAACATATACAGGGAAAATTGGACAAAATACAGAAACAATTTAGTAGTTAAAAGTCTAACTGAAGAGCTGATTGGAAAATGTCATCAAGTGTACTTTGACAATTATTTTACGTCAGTAAAATTGGTGGCACAGGATATTTTAGTACTTCTTGGATGCCACAATTGTAAATGCCTTTATCATCTACAAAGAAACCCATGAGGAAAAGAAAACCCCAAAAACTTTCGATTGTCTGTAATAGTTGGGCTAAATCCTCAACTTCTAATTAAAAAAGACCTCAGAAACAACAGAAACCATACGTTTCTCTAGGGAGAAGAATTGAGAAAGCATCTCATATGCCAGAGATGTGCATATTGCAGTACGCTAAAGAATCTCATCGCACAAGATCCTTCTGCAAAACATGAAATGTGGGCCCTTGTTTATCAAAAACCAAGAAGTGTTTTTGCAGAATTCTATAAGTCACTGTAAAACCATACATTCCCAATGTAAAACAGATTTCCATGTATCTACTTAATATTTCTGGTTTTTACACCAATACAGATATCAAATTCGTAGCGATTGTTTGCAAGACTTAGTCTTCTGTATATACTACGTATCTGCCTTGTCTCCTACAGATACCACGTGTATAATACCATAAACAATAAAAAACGTGCAATTCTCTAAATGTCTCAACCGAATAAGGAATTTTCTGCTTCAACAAATTTAAAGCAAAACAATATCCGGGTAACCCAGAATCTTCAACAGATTTCCGAAATTCAAAACTTACTAAGAATTATGAGTAACTGTTTATAAGATGGGCTGCTCGGAAAAATTTAAACCCAGTACTTATATGGTTATGTATTTGACGTAGATTGTAATCCCATTAGTTTCTGATTACTGTAATGCTGTGTTGTAGTAGATATTACAATGTTGTAACCATGTTACAGTTCCTTTAATTGCATCCTTAACAATTTTATAAAAATGAAAATTATACATTACAATATACGGAGTTAATGGAGTTGTGGTAACACGATCTGTTTAACATTCGGTAGGTAATGGGTTCGATTCCCGTTACCGTTTACCCTGTGTGACGTTTTTTCAAGGCGTTTTCCTCATACACATATAGCGCCGTGGTCACTGTGTATAAGCACACCGTGCGCGACTATTTAGGCGAATTCTGGGGTAGTGTCTTCGCCTTCAGAACCCTAACTCCGTTCCTTCCGATCCTACCTGGACCGCATCCATCCTTAATCCCACCGTGCATACATAGTTAATGTATGTATGTATGTTATTGTGGCCGTAGGAGTTTGGAAAGCTCAAGCAGTCCGCCCTCCCGCTTAGGGAGGGAATGAAAAACGTGGCCTTTTCCTTTTTCTTGCATTATAATATTTATATTAAATGCTAAATTTTCAAATTGGTAACATAGACGGACGGAGGGGAACTAAAATCATTTCCGGTTTACTTATGGCTTAAAGTGGACGTTTGGCTGACGTGTTTTCTATTTTTTGAGTTTTATGGTGCATATCTTCTCCAATAAGTGATCAAGACTGTGTAATAAATTGATTTCTGCTTCCATTCATCAAGTACCCTCCAACCGTTCTATCCCAATTCCTTGAATACCTCCCAGAAGAATTCGAGGAGCTCCTCGATAATACTCCATACGTCCTAGATAATTCACAAACACCTAAAAAACCCTCCTAGGAGAATAATGAAGACGACCACAGCAGCGGCTCTATGGATGAAGAACAAACACTACATCACCTACACAACACCACAACACCTACACAAATTTGCTTTTTAACATACACACCACAATTACACATAAGCAAATAACAAAACTAACATTAAAGCAAAGGGCTGAAAAGGAGCGTATCCTGAGCAACTCACGGAATAAGTCAAATAAGCAAAAAAAAGTAAGAACTAACAATACTAACACACCAAAAAAAAACAGTATTTTGTCACTCTAATAATATTTAATTGGTCACCCCATGTTTTTAATCATCAATTTGTCTCATTTCGGCACTGAATTAACCAATTTCTCCAATTCCTCCTTTGAAACACACTAAGCAGCAGTAAGGGATTCGATTAATTCGGTCTTTTTGGTGGGTTTTCGTTTGGAGATTATGTTGAATATTTCCCTCATGTATAGTTTACTCCTGTACAGCAATGCAACTTCGTTACGATTACAGCGATAATCCCGTTGAACGTTATGAAGTAATTAAAAAGTTTTCTCGTTTCTTAAATTTAAATTTTTAATTAATTAAATAAAGGTTTTGTTCATTTAATTAAATTTAAATTTTCTATTCTGAAGATATTCTACCGAATACCACACGTGCATCAAAATTAATCAGGTAATCCTGGAAAAAGCGTTGTTTCCTTAAGGAAACCGCATTCGTTGGTTTTCTGTGTTGGTTAAAAGAAGAGCCCTCCTCCTTCGGAGTCGCGCTGTTTTCACTTTTAACTAACAGAGAAAACCAACTCACGCAGTTTCCAGGCAAAACCGCTTTTTCCCGGATTATCGATAATTTTGGACGCACTAGTCGTATTATATGTGAATACCCTGTGCCATGGGTTCTCAATTGGTTTGAGATCCGGCGATTGTGGAGGTTAATTTAGTATTTTAATTTTATTATCAACTAGCCAAGATTGTACAGTTTTACCCCCTGGCATTGAGCATTATTGTTCCGAAAGATAAACTTTTCGTCGCCGTACAGATCCTTTCCACTAGTTAACGTTTTAGTCTCTAACACCTCAATGTATTTAGTAGCATTCATCATACTAAATACAACATGTAAGCGACCAACACCTTCAGCAGGCATGCAATCCCATACCATGACAGACGTTGGATGCTTTAGCGTTGGGAGTTGGCAGATTGGAGCGAATTCTTCTGATGGAAATCATCTGACGTTTGAATTCCCTGCCTGGTTATTTTTATGGTGAAAGTGGACTCATCATTGGATAGGACCGTTTTTCATAGCTCTGCGGTCCAAGCGCGATGCGCTTTTGTCAATTCAGGCAACGGAGACGTTGCATTTTTAAAGCAGTGACTTTTTCCGTCCCCGACAACCTCTGGATTCTCTTCTTCACTTTTGAAGTCCACACACTTACTCCAGTGGCCTCAGACCACAATTTGGTGAAATCGATCGCGTTTTGGGTCCGATCCTTCAAACTCTTCCTCCGAAGTACTCTGTCGTCTTAACGGAAGCTTTTTTTGGTTGTCCGAGGTCGGTATTCTATTTTTCCGGTGTCTTTGTACTTTTTAATCATTCTTACTACAGAATACTGATTGCGCTTCACTTTAGCAGCATTTTCAAGGGAAGATCTACACGCGTACCGCATTTCATCATACAAAGCTTTCGATGGTATTTTGACAGCAGTCGTAAATAAATAATTCACGCCTAAATTATTATAATTTGTAATTAAATAATTCACACCATTTTTCCAAAGAAAGAGTTATTAACATATCAAATGGTGAAAGTTTCAATTCTTATAACAAACGCGTGTATGGGGACGCTGTTTTGAAAGAAGTGAGAATGTTCGAGTAATTGAAAAGAAAGAAGATAAACCAACCTGGTCAGCTAACCTTCTTTAAACGATTTTGGTCTAACAGTTTAATACGTAACTTCATTCAGCATTTTTACCACACTACTGGAGACAAAATTATTTCTGCTAAATCGAATGTATCTCTTCTAACAGGCAAACTGGATAAATAAATTTACCGTTTGCACTTTCTTTTATTACAACAACTACCAAATGATGACTGGAGATTTATTGACAGCCTTTTATATAGAAGATTAGAAATACATGAAAATCAAACGAAGACTACACATATAAATAAATTTAATTCCCTTAAGCATAAACAACAGAACACTACACGTACACCATACACAGACCTTACAAATCGTACTTCTGAGAATCTTCTAGTTAATCTTGGTATTTGTAATTTATCCCATACTGCTCGCTCTGTTTTGCCTAAAAGGTTGGTTTTTAGTGTCGCTCCCTCCAAAGTTCCTGTGGAAGAAATCATGTTTAATGTTGAAACGAGTATTAGCCATCTTCCAGCTCTAGAAGCAGTAAAAATCAAATTAGAAACTACAAGAATACTACATATAGAGCAACATTAAAGAAGAATTTAACTTATGCTGCTCGATTTCAAATTACTTTATGGAACAGGCTCTAAATAATGCACCTAAAAACCAAAAACCGTTTAAATAATCAACATATCAATATTAAATGTACAATAGAAAAAGAAAAAGATGGATGCGTTCCATTCCTTGATGTTCTAATTGAGACAGAACCAAACGGAAGCATAACATTCCCAATATCGTAAGCCAACTCATACAGATCTTTATATTAACGGTGATACGAATAAATCTGCAACTTCAAATAAGTTTAGTACAATATGAACTCTTGTACAACCTGCAATAGATTTGTCGTCCAGGTAAAACAATCTGAATAACCATCTGACAAAAGATATTACAAAAGCATAATATAAAAGGTATGCTCACCAGACAAAGCATGATAAGGTTGATAAATCTGCGAACTTCAAATAAGTCTTGCCATTTTATCTATTGCAAAAAAGACCAAATAACACTGATACATACATGTGGTAGCATAATATAAAAGTAGCTTACAAAAGCAGTATTAAAATTCTAAATCTTCTGAATTCTATTAAAGACCAAATACCATTACATACATGTGGTGTTTATGAAGTAACATGCTGTTTTGGTAGAGCCTACATTGGTGAAACTGGAAAAACACTCAACACCAGGTTAACAGAACACCAAAGATACTTACGCTTACTTCATCCTATTAAATCAGCAATTGCTGAACATACCTTAAACACTCTGCACAGACACAAGATTTTGGCTAACGATAGGAATTGGCATACAAGAAATATTCGAGAAACTACTCATATTCAGCCTAACAACTTGAAGAAGGATAATGGATATCAACTGTCCGATACCTGGGTGTCTATTTTCAAGTATTGAAAGTTATGCAGTGTACAACTGTAATTTAATTTTAATTCTGTAATTTAGTTATACCTTTTTACATCTGTGACAGTTGCACGATCCAAGTTAGAGGTGCAATTATTAGCAAAAGAGTTATTATCGCTCCTAGTTGAAGCAATTAAACCTTTGATTAACAAGTTGATGAGCCTAATACTTTCGTGACAGATGTTATGACAAGTAACGTAAGGTACTAGTTACTATCAGTACTATTACTATTACTATTAGTACTAGGTACTATTTACATAATTTGATTTATTTATATATTTATGTATTTAATTATTTATTTTTTCATGTTCTTTTTGTGTGTTTGTTGTATTAGAAATAGTCCTTGGTCATTTTAATTTAATTTTATTATATACATTTATAACAAAATGCAGACCATAAGACGGTGGAACTGCAGCGGAAGTATTAAAAGTAAGGACGAACTAAAGTTAATAATAACAAAATTTTAACCGTTAGTTGTTAATTTACAAGAAACCCATCTCAAAGATAGCGATGAGTTTCTACTAAAAAGCTATAAGAGTGTTAGGTTGGATGCTCCATACTCCGAAAGAGCAAAATGCGGCGTAGTCATTTTAGTAAACAACAGTTGTACTGGGTTCCCCATATTAGACTATACAATTTAAAAGTCGAATAAAAACTTTCTAATCAAAGTAAATTAACTTTTTAATGGACTAATATGTAGGTTATTCTGTGGGATTTATAACTAAAGTAAATAACAATTCAAGTTTTAAAGATCAAGGAGGCGCCTGTCTATAAACAACGACTTAAGTGTTTCTGTCAAATATGCGTTATACGCAAACGATATAATTGCTCCAGTTTAACAATTTTCCTTGCATTATGAATTATTCGATTCAAGAGCGTGTGTTTTCTGTAGAAGTCTACATTAGAACTGGTTCATTTGAAGAAGTTCGGCGTGCATTTCGACGGCAGTTTGGAAATAATAATAGGGGCGATGCACCAACACGCTTTACAATTGCGGCGTGGGTTCGTCATTGGCGTGAAAATGGCTCTGTGCAAAACATTAAAAACCTGGACGTCGAAGAACGGTGCGTACGCCTGAAAATATTGAACGAGTGAGAGCTGCCTTTACAAGAAGTCCTAAGAGATCGGCTAATCGGCAATCACTTGCCCTAGGAATATCTAAGGAAGTCTCCACAGAATTCTGCATAAAGATATAAAATTTCACCCCTATAAATATCAAATGGCGCATAACCTCAGTGATCTAGACAAAGGAGCGAGGGTGACATTTTGTGAAGAATTTTACATCAGCATCGTGGAGAAATTCATAATTTGCTAATGAGCGACGAAGCAAATTTTCATTTGGACGGTGTTGTTAACAAGCAAAACTTTAGATACTGGGGAGTAGAAAATCCTCACGAACTGTTTACCAAAAACCTCCACAGTCCAAAAGTCGTTGTTTGGTGCGGTGTAGCATCATTTGGAATTATCGGTCCTTATTTTTTTGAGGATGAAAATAACCGTTCTGTTACAGTTAATTCCGAACGCTACATAAACATGTTGCAAACGTTTCTTATCCCAGAACTAATTAGACGAGGACTAAATGGCGCCATATTATTCCAGCAAGATGGAGCAACGGCTCACACAGCCAGGAACACTATGAGAATTTTGCGAGATTTTTTGACGGCCGTATAATTTCCCGATTTGGAAATTTGAATTGGCCCCGAGATCTCCGATTTAACGGCCCCGATTTTTTCTCTGGGGATACCTAAAGCAAAAAGTTTTGCAAGTCGCCCCGCAACAATTCCGGAGCTGAAGGAGCAGATTCGAAATGAAATTGCAGGAATAAATGGAGATTTGCTTCGCCGAGTGATGATAAATTTTGAACTTAGAATTCAAAAATGCATTGAAGTCGAAGGAGGGCATTTGGAAGACATGATCTTTAAAACTTGAATTGTTATTTACTTTAGTCATAAATCCCAAAGAATAAGCTACATATTAGTCCATTAAAAAGTTAATTTACTTTGATTAGAAAGTTTTTATTCGACTTTTAAATTGTATAGTCTAAAATGGGGAACCCTGTACATGCAGTGAAATAAAATTGAATATTGAGCTACAAGCGGTTGAAATTACCCTACGGCATCCCACCAAAGTAAACATTTGTAATATATATTTGCCAGATAACAAATGGAGCATTACAGATATGGAAAAACTGATCGACCAACTCCCTAAACCATTCCTGTTAGCGGGGGATTTCAATGTCCATAGCAAGATCCGGGGATCGATTAGTCAAGATAGCAGAAACAGCTAATTTACTAAATAATTCAGAACTGATACTACTCAATAATGGATAGCCCACTTATTTTAACTCGAGATCAAATAACTTTTCTGCCATTGATCTTGATTGTATACAAGATTTTCACGGAAGTGGTCACTACCCCGTAATCATTTCTACAGACAAACGCATAAACAATTGTGAAGTCATCCACAGATGGCGTACTAAGCAAGCCAATTGGGACAAATTTAAAGAGAACATCCCATGAGTAAATAACCAGCATCAAACTGATTGTGCTATCTAAGACTTTTCTAAAGCAATAGTAGACGCTGCAGAAAGAGCTATTTCCTAAAACCAAAAAAAGTATGAGTAGAATCCCAGCTCCATGGTGGAATACTGAAACCTCAACAGCAATTAAAAAACGGCAAAAGCAGCTAAATGATTCACTCATAACCTTACGATTGAGAATTTAATTGACTTTAAAACATCAAGAGCTACAGTGCGCCGTTTAATTTTGGTTGCAAAACGAAAACCTTGGGAAGAATACCTATCATTAATGACAACTAAGGTACCCGTTTCAGAAATCTGGAAGAAAATAAAAACTATATCTGGAAGTTCACTGAAAAAATAATGCCCAAATTAGAGGAAGACGGTCAACTGATCAGAGAACCTATTCACGTAGCAGAGACAATAGCGGCATACTTCGTGCAAATAAGCAGTACCGAGAACTACGAAAGGGGGTTTAGGAATACCTAGAATACGCGAGAAGTTACACTAAACCATAAAGAAAGTATATAAATCTGGTATAATAAGCCATTTACAGCTTTACGCGATGTCAAAGAGACATCTCCGTGGTTGAAACCCCTACAAGAGTCAGTGTCAGAAAATTGTTATTCGCATACCAAAGCACAAAAAAAACGCGAAAAAGCGAAATGGTAGTCCAAAATGAAAACCGTAAGAGCACCTACTCATGAACAAAATGAAGTACGCCAAACAGATAAAAGAAAACGAGGTAAGAGCATTTTACGGCAGAAAAATAAAAAAGGTCAGAAGACAGTACATTACCAACGCATCAAGGAAAATCAGCTAGCACAAATAACACCAACAATATCTCTGCCAAACATCAAGATTTCAACATTCAGTGCCAGGTATAAAAACTATTGTATGCACAGAGGATACTTAGATGGAAAAGCTGCAAAGTTGATATACTTTTACCATCACCAAGCAAAATTACAAAACCGTAGGTGTGGCAAATATTAAACAATCGCTGCAATACTGTAAAGCTTGCGGTGTTCAAACTACCAGACGAAATTTTAGTCTGATCACAGGTTCAAAAAGAAAAGTCCACAGTGCCTTGTATATCAGATAAAAACTACATTTTTTCTCTTTGGCCGTTCCTTCAGCAGAATCATAAACTGCGGCATAGATCCAGCGTTCCCAAATTAACCTCTGACAGTAATATTTTTTCTTAACTCGACCGAATTAAAAAAAAAATAGTATAAGATATGCATCACAAACGTTAAGAATTTAACCGGTCTCAGGCAACATTGGATAGTTCCCATTGCTTAAACACTGTCTTCCACCAATAATCAACCCTTACCGTTCTTAATACTTAATTTACTGTGGGCCGGTTGCACAAAGGTGGATTAAGCTAAGTTTATTCTAATCCCCAAATTAGGAAATATGTTAGGCGTAAACATTTGTAAATTACATCAATCTGTCAATAATTAGCCTATCATATTCCGGAAGCAAAGTAACCCTCAGTGCAACCGGCCTTATCATACGAGTAACTTCATCAGTTATTAAAATAAATACAGTTTACACTGCTTCAGAAGTAGTTTACAAAACTAAAAAAAAAACTTTTAATTTCTTCACCCGTACTACATGTTTTGCAACAAAAAAAGTGAAATTTTCACTTATTTAGTCAGAATAATGAAGTATTCGAAATATGTAAACTTAACAAAAAAATGTTTGGTGTGGAACAACACTCGACCCTCCAACCTACCAGTGGAAATTAAAGAAATGAATTACTTTTAATAATAATTCCTTTCGGATAATTATCCACCCTCTTATTATTACGTTTATAACGACAATAGGCAATACTGTAAAAACAATGCCAATAATGTATGTGAGGCGGACGTTTTAATCTTCAAATAAAGGTTAATATACATATCGTCGTCCGGACTGCAAAACCTCGTATTTGCATTTTTTCCTAACATATTATTTTTAATAGATTGGGATCCCAAGGGTGAAACACGTATGTGTGCAAAATCGCGAAGCGCTCCGATATTCCTATAACGCAAAATATACTCGGTTCTTAACCACGTATTTGAATATAGCGAACTTAAACTCGTATTTGACGCAGTTTCCCGTGGTAGCTTATAGAGACAGGTGTTTGCCGGTGTTTTGTGTTAAAAAGAATAGACTGGTATGTATTAAAATAAATATTACAATTTCATGGTTACAGGGAATCCTAAGGCCGTATATTATGCGTGCAGTAGTAAACAAATAATTCGGTTTTATGATATTTTATACGGTTTTATTTCCATTTTAAATTGTTGCATCATATACGAGTTTTTGAACGAAACTTTTTCTTTGTTTACATTGCAGATACTTGGTTTTGCACAATAAAAAGTTAATAAAGCCTGTTTATGTATGCGTTATTATACCTACATGATTTTGAGTGCGACAGGTTTTCATTTAAAAGTTTTTAAAAACTACAAAATAGTCTAGATAATTACTCTAGATAATTATTTTTATTTTCAGAAGATGTCCTTACCAAGGGGAAAAATTATGGTGCTTAAAGCATTAGAACAAATTAATGATCAAGATTGCCAGATGCCTGAAAATACATCTGCTTGCGAAACTTCTTTGCCCATTGAGGAAACTATCTCGGACATAGACATTCCTAACTTTTACATTGACGACAATGTAATAATAGAAGAAATAATAGAAGAGACCATAGTTGAATTCGACAAAGACAATAAACAGCATCAAGACAAAAATTCAAACAAGAAGACAGCATTGAGAAACTAGGCAATAATGAAGAAAATAGAAAAACATACCACCACGAAAATAACCCCCTTCAGGATGAAGAGGAGGAGAGTGACAACAATGATCAAAATGATCCTGACTATATTCCACTAGAAGATGAAAACGATACCATTCAAGAAGAACTGAAGGACGACCCAGCGGGGTCCCAAAAGCATGAGAACGAAAATAACAAAAATAACTCTGAAGACGATCAATTAGAAAATGAAGATAGAAATCAAGAAGAAACGGAGGAACCTTTAAAGAAAAAAAGTAAACTGGTTACTAGAGAAGAAAGAGCAAAAAACAAATATTTACGGATGCGTGGAAAGTCATACAAAGGACTTAAAAAGGACACAGATGGTAAATATAAACTCACAAATGCAGTTGCTCCACGAAGTATTGGACCAACTTGTATTTCCCAAATGTGTCAAAAATCAAAGGTACTGAAATGTAGGATATTTACAGAAAGAGAAAGGGAAGAAATGTATAAAAATTCTGGGAAGATTTAACGTGGGATATGAGAAGGACTTATATTAGCTCCCTTGTAGATACAGTTCCATCAAAGAGAAAGAAAGCAGATTCAAGAAAAATGAAACATTAATTTACAGTCTTAAAAGGAACTGAGAGAATAAGAGTGTACAAGAAAATGTTTCTTTCCACATTGGGAGTAAAAGAATGGAGTGTGAGAGAGTATGCAACTGTTGAAGAAAAGTCAAATGAATCACGAAATAGACATTCTACTAAAGAAAAAAAGAAGGTACTAGAGAATTTTTTAGATGTTTTGCCAAAAATGCCATCGCATTATTGCCGCGCCTCCACCACAAAATTATACTTAGAGCCTGTGTTTCAAAGTAAAATGGACCTATACCGAGAATATAAGAAATATTGTGAAGAGCAAGGACAACAGTCTTTTTCAGAAAAAATATTATTTGACACTCTCAAGGAAAAAAACATTAAGTTATACCGTCCAAGGAAAGATCAATGCGACGTTTGCATTGGACATAAAGTTGGTAATATTGCTGATGAAATCTATAGTTCTCATTTGCAAAGAAAGGATATGGCACGTTCTTCCAAGGAAGAAGACAAAAAGGCCTGTCAAGAAAGTGATAGGAATTTATTGGTATTAACAGTTGACGTACAAGCTGTAAAGCTAGCCCCTGTACTTAAAGCGAGTGCAATATACTATAAAACAAAACTCTGTGTTCACAATTATACCATTTACAACTTAGTTGATGGAGAAGTGACGTGTTATTTATGGGATGAGAGCCATGGGGGACTTGAGGCCAGTAATTTTGCCACAATGTTGTCTGATTACCTCCAGAATTATGTTTCAAAGTTTGCTGGTACAAAAGAAATAATTATTTACAGTGACGGATGTGGCTATCAGAATAAGAACTGTGTGTTATCGAATGCTCTCCTTACATTTTCAATTGAAAACCAAATAATAATATATCAAAAGTTTTTTGAAAAAGGACATAGTCAGATGGAAGTGGACTTGGTTCACAGCACGATTGAGAGAAAACTAAAAAACAGAGACATTTATTTGCCTACAGATTATATAAATGTTTGTCGCGAAGCTAGTCATAAAAATCCATACAACGTAAAATACATGCATTATGATGATTTTAAAGATTTTTCTAAAATTGGTTATTATTCAACCATAAGACCTGGTTACAAAGCCGGAGATCCTAAAGTTCCGGAACTTCATGGTCTAATGTACCTTCCTAAAATTAATTGTGATGATATCTGGACAGACTTTCATAAAAGACCAAGGAGTGGAAATTATACAGTTACTCAGCTTTATAAAACTCGTCCAAAAATTAAGAGCGAAAAGTACAATCATCTACAGTCTTTAAAAACGGTGCTAGATAAGCAGTTTTGGAAATTTTATGACGATCTTCCACACTAATAGTGTTTATAATTTATATTTACTGTTATGTTTACCTATATTTACCCAAAGAAATTTGTTTTTTGTTTACAGTTACACGAAATTACCTGTTAGTTTCTTTTTTTTCTTAATATTAACCATTAGTTTGCTTGTGCCAGAACACGTATGTCGTTGTACAGTTTCAGAGTTTTTGTTCAAAACCTCGTAAGTTTTGTTATTTCGGAAAAAACTGGTTTTGACATTTGTATTTTAATGAAACTAAATATAAAAGTCAAAGTAAGTGTATTTTGTTCCATTTGAAGCAGATTCTGTAGGTATTTGATTTTTAGTTAAAAAAAATATCAAATTTAATGCTCTCCTGTAAATTTTTTTAAAACGCAGATACGAAGTTTTGCAGTCCGGACGACGATATAGTTTTCTATAAAATACAGATAATATAATGTTATTTAACTATTTTGAGACTAATTTGGTTCTGTTAAGAAACTTTATAAAGAACAGGTATATAAAATTCAATACTCTTCAGGTATTGAACAAATTTCAACACTTAAATTGTACCTTAGGAATTTTTTGCTGCTAAAGTACGCGTCAAAAAATTGCATAGAACATAAATGGTCGATATGCTTAAGGCCAGTAGTTTGATGTTGGTTCAGAAATATTTGATAAAAATCAAGAACTGCCCCTATAATCCCCCTCACCGCCAATGGATTTCTCGCAAAATTTAATCGGCCCCAGGAGAAGAAGGGAAGCTTAAATACGAAATTTCATTACGCTCGTTTATCGTTCTGGAGTTACCGTGGATGCTAACATATATCCACAAACATTCACGCACGCACTCACCCACCGGCCCACCGTGTGTGTAAAAAAGTTATAATTCAAATTTAATAATGAAAGTATTTTACATCTTTTTTATTGAATAGATTGAAACACTCCAAAATTTTTTAAGTAGGTTGGCTCAATTTTCTCTCTCTCTCTCTATGTTGTGTCGTGTCGTGTTGTGTCGTGTCGCGTCGAGTGGTGTTGTGTTGTGATGTGATGTGTTGTGTTGAGTTGTGTGGTGTTAAGTTATGTTGTGTTGTACTGTGTTGTGTGTGTGGGTGCGTGCCTGCGCGCGTGCGTGCGTGTGGACGGGCAGGTGTGGTGTGTGTGGGACGGTACTTGCGGGCGTGCGTGTGTGCGTGGGTGTGTATGGGTGTGAGTCTGCGTTTGCGTGTTCATATTTCTTAATCAATAATTGTTCGTTTTGGGTACCTTTACCTCATCTATTTCACTTGATTGTAGCCGTTTGTCTCATGTTTTTTCATGATCACTAAATATAGAATATACAGTGTTTTAAACATTAAGAATCAACATTTTTATTAAATTTAGCGTCATGTCAAATATAAAATATACAATGAAAACAGATGAATTGTTTCTTTGTGATCAAGCCTAAAAAGGGTAGCTAACAGTAAGTGAATACGTCCATTTTATTTAATAGTACATTTTAAAATGTGTTTTAAACGGTTATCCATAATGAGTTATGTGATTATATATATATATATATATATATATATATATATATATATATATACATATAAAACAAAAAAAATGTGTAGTGTTATTCCGTTTTGTGAGAAATGAACTCTTATGACACATATTTGAACCAGATGGTATTAGAGGGATACTAAAACGGTTTGTCTCTTACCTCCATGGGAGTTTTGGATGGTGGATGAGGTTAATAATAAGCTAAACAATACCAGATCTTACAAAAAATAATATAATAAGTATGCCACAGCAATCGATTTTAAATCAACTTTTTTTAAATACAGTCAAAACTCACTTAAGACGAGCACGGATAAAACGAGATTCTGGATATAACGAGCGTTTCGTAGGTGAATGATTGAAATTGTATTAGTTTACGTACTAATTTTTCTCGCTTATTACGTTCACGTTTCATGGTAAAGATGAGCAAATTTCAAATTTTGTAGTAGTTTTTATATACATACTAAAATCCGTTTCAAGTAAATATTTGTTAAGAATTTTCGGGATTTCCGTAATTACGTTTCACAGAAAAGACGGACACATTTTAAAAGACTTAAAATAGATTAAAAGAGATTACCTACTGCTTAGAATTCACTTATGCCTTCCGGCTTACCAATTGTACCTGTTCTACAAATGAATGCAAGGTAGTTTCTGGTCAGTTATTACTTTTGCAGCAAGACGTGAGGTTGAAAAATGGCTTCAATAAAACGCAAAACACTTTCAATTCGCGAGAAAGTTGAGATAATTCGGGAACTAGAAAATGGTGCAAAAAATTCCGCGACTTGCAAAAAATATGGTTTACCATCATCTACCGTGTCAACGTTGAAAACAGAAACTACACTTGCAGCATTCGGAAACAATTTAACTGACGTGAAAAAATTAAAAAGTGTACTAGAGATGATATCGATAAAGCGCTAATTGTGGTTTAAACCAAAGAAGTGCCGGTTTACCCATTAATGGGCCCATTTTAAAAGCAGCTGAGTTCGGAACAATTAAATTATACAGACTTTAAGTGTAATAATGGTGGATTGATCGCTTTAAAACCGCAGTGAGAATCCGGATTATTTTTCAATTTAACGCCAGATACCACTTTAAAATTTAAATGAAATGTATTGGTGGAAATGTTGAAAATCGTCTCATGTTTAATTTAATATGCCGCGAAGTGACAAAAATTGTTGGTAATTTTGGTAATGTTGAAAATCGTCTCACTGTTTAATTTAATAATGCAAAAATGTAATTGGTGGAAAAATGTTGAAAAATCGTCTCACTGTTTTAATTTGCGCCAATATGCCGGGAAGTGACAAAAAAAAATTGTTGGTAATCGGAAAATCACGAAATCCTCGCTGTTTTAAAAATGTTAAGTGCCTACCAGTTAACTACACCTCTAACAAGAAAGCTTAGATGACATCTACAATTTTTGAAGAGTAAATTAGAAAATTGGGATGATCAATTACGACGTAACAATCGAAATATTTTTTATTGGTTGATAATTGCCATCCTGAATTGCAAAATTTAACCAACATCACCCTTATTTTTTGACCACCAAACACAACGTCTATCCTTTAATCCATGGTCCAAGGGATTATCAGAAGTTTTAAAAATTTCTACCGTCGCTTATTAGTGTTACAGTTAATCGGTCGAATGGAAAATAAACAGGATCTTAAAATAAGCGTGTTAGATGCAATTCGCCAATTCAGAACTGTTACAAAAAAGCTGGTATTGTTTCTGCTGTAAATGAAAGTTTCATCTTCCTTTATCTACTTGGTTAGAAAGTAGAGCCATCATAATTTTCAAAATTGCGCGTCCTTAGATGACTACGTAGATATTGATGCCGATGTGATTACTTCGGGCGTTGAGTAATGATACTACATCATTACTCAATGCTTCGGGTTTAAAAACTGACGAAGAAATTATACAAGAAATTACAGAACGGGAAGCTGAAAGTGATGAGTGTGATAAACCCATGCATGTTACACTCGCTAAATCAGGCGACGCATTGGTATTATTGACGCGGTTTTTTGAAGAAAACGGTAGTAGTGAGCAAATATTTAAATCTAAGTGTTTTAAGAGGTAGTCTCAATGATGTTAAATTTAAACGTCAGCTAAAAATAAATGAAATTTTTAATAACTCTCCTAATGCTTAAGAGATATTCTGCTTTTTAATGCAAAATAAAGTATTTTTATGCGTAATAAACAATATTTTTAAAAATGTAGTATCCTTTTAAATTTTTACAGTTTCTCGGATATAACGAGCAAAGATTAGCAGTCTCAGAGATCTCGTTTTAACCGAGTTTTACTGTACATAAGTTTATAGTCGCTTGTTCTTACAGGTAGATTATTTAACTTTATGTGCGGATGCGCGACATTTGGATTTGTATAGACTACTCATGAAGAATTTATCTATAAGATACCTAATGGCATATAATTAAGGAGACGGTAAACAAAGGAACATAGGATGAGCACACGATGAGGATGGTGCCGATGTGTGACGTTATCTATTTTAGATAAGAAAAACAAAACTACTGTAACCTAACATAATTAGATAAGATAAACAAAACTACTGTAACCTAACAGAAATTAGATTAGATGAACAAAACTACAATAACCTAACAAAAGTAGATTAGATAAACAAAGTTACTATAACCTAAGAGAAAAAAGTGCACGAGCCGGGAATCGAACCCGCACCAAAAACGTGGAATGAAACTGATATTTAAACCATTTATAAAATACATATTTATATGAGCTATGATGACGTCACACATCGGCACCATACCATCCTATGCTCATCCTATGTTCCTTTGTTTACCACCTCATTATAATTAAACTTAATGCATTTAAACAGTCAATTTTTCAAACTCATCAAACTTGAATGATTATCAAATTTAAAATACGTCAGAGTTATAATACAAGACATGGTACCAATTTAACTTTTCCATATCATAATTTACAATGTAGGTATAGGGTGGTCGAGACCTAGCGTAGAATTTTTTTTTATGAGGTAGAACAGCATAAATGTGACTCAAATACGCAATTAAAAAATTCGATTTCACACACCCACTTAAAGAGAAATTATTTCGGTTTTTTTCAAAAAGACTTTACATTCACCCGAAAATTTAGAAATTCTGGAGATTTTTATACATCGCTTGAACTTTAACATTACTATTGTATTCTACATTAAATTTCAAGTAAGGATGGATAAGCCTGAATCTACACAACCACTAATTAAATTGATTAGAACTGTGAAGTTATCATTTTCTTAAAAAAAGGAAAAAGGTTATACACACGCAATTCTCTAAAAAAAAGTTGCTAGATAGTAACAAATGCTATAAAACTGCTTCAAAATCTAAGCTTTCAGGAGACAGGATGTAATATTTTATTTGTCACCATTTAAGTATAATTATGAATAGTGTAAAACGTGGTTTCAAAAAAAATAATAATACAGCTGTATCAAACTAAAAAGACATACTTGAACATTTTTATTATTATAGCTATAACATAAGTTTACAGTTAATTTTTATAGCCCACCTTATGATGAGATAAGGTATCACGCACAGATGTTATGTTTTGTTTGGATACAGTTTTTTAGTGCGTTTGGATCATTTACTCATTGGCAGTGATCTCAAGACGTCGTTTTCAAATCGGGAATATGCGAAAACGCATAATATCTGTGCATGATACCTTATTTCATCATAAGGTGGTCTATAAGAATTAACTGTAACCTTATGTTATAGTTAATAAAAATGTTCATGTGCGTATTTTTAGTATGATAGAGTTGAATTATTATTTTTTTCAAACCACGGTTTATACTATTCAAACTGGCATAACTGTACTTAAATTATGCCGAATAAAATGTATCCTGTCTTCTGAACGCTTAGATTTTGAAGCAGTTTTATAGCATTTGCTACTGTCTAGCAATTTTTTTTAGAGAAATGTGGGTGTATGAGCTTTTTTTTTGTAAGAAAATAACTTCATAGTTCTACTCAATTTAAGTAGTGGTTGTGTAGATTCACGCTCATTATAAACTATCTCTCCTTACTTGAAATTTAATGTAGAATACAATAGTAGTGTTAAAGTTCGAAGAATGTATCAAAATATCCCAGAATTGTTGAATTATTGGGTAAATGTACAGTTTTTTTGGAAAACATAAAAATAATTATTCCTTAAGTGGGTGTGTGAAATGGAATTTTTCTAATTGTGTATTTGAGTCACATTTATGTTGTTCTATCACCCAAAAAAATGTTTAACGCTGGGTCTAGACCACCCTGTATAAATGTTACCCATATTACATGCATACCGTTTTGTGTAACTGAGTTCCACTACAAATAAGACATCTTTCCTATTACTGTTTTGTCAGATTGTAAAAAATGATTCTCTAAATGTTTCCATTCAGTTCAGTAGTTTGTGGAATCAACTGTAATTGAAACGTTTGTACTTGTCCTATACCCGTATAAATCAATTGGACAAATAAGAATTTTATTAGTATGATCTATTTAACAAAATATTTAATGACAGATAAATTCAATGGGATTTTGAACGTTAAAGAATCCTTCACAAATTGATTATATACAATTGTGTAAAAAATAAGTTTAAATAACTAAAAGATAATTGGTATCGAGATTTGTTTTATATGCATAACCGCATAATTAATGGTTACTTAACAAGATTTAATTCGTAACATATGTTGTTTGTTTGTTTTTTAAGTAACTTTAATGTGTATATGTAACGAGTTATATTTTTACTCTGTTTTGTTTTATTTATAACTAACTTACATTTAATTTCTCATATAGGTACAACATATGTAACAGAGAGTATTGTGATCCTACAAAAATATCGAAATCTAGAAACTGTATTTCTAGACTTTATTATAAAAATATCTGGTGTCAAACAACACAAGACCTTCCAACCTACAAAATGGAAACTCAAAGAAATGAAATAATTTTAATAACAATTCCTTTAGGATAATTTTATGCAACCTCTTTCATAATAAGTTCATTACAAAAAAGGCAACATTGTCAAAACAAAAACTCAACCTCTTTCATAAGTTCATTACGAAAATAGGCAACATTGTGAAAACAAAAACAATAATCTATGTCGGATGGACGTTTAAAATATCATGTCAGATAGACGTTAACAGACATATAGAGGGTAACATAAAAAAATGAAAACAGGCTCAAATACGAAATTCGAAGTATGCCCGTGTAGTCGTTCTAGTTATTGTAGATACTGACATACATCCGTACATCCACATACACACGCGCATACGCAAACAGGCATTCACGCACGCACATATACACACTCACACTCATATGCACAGTCGCACTCACACTCACACTCACACTCACACTCAAAACACACACACACACACACACACACACACACACACACACACACACACACACACACACACACACACACACACACACACACACACACACCACACACGCACGCACGCACGCACGCACGACGTACGCACAGCACGCACACACACACACGCACACACACACGCACCACACACACACACACACACACACACACACACACTCACACTCACACTCACACACTCACCCTCACCCTAACCCTCACCCTCATACTCACACTCGACACTCACATTCATACTCACACTCAGACCCACATCGACATTCACACCGACACCGACACGTATACCAACACCCACACCCGTACTCACACTCACACTCACACTCACACTCACACTCACACTCACACTCACACTCACACTCACACTCACACTCACACTCACACTCACACTCACACTCACACTCACATTCACACTCGCACTCGCACCCGCGAACGCGCCGCGCACGTGTACGCACACGCTCAGGCACATGCAACAGTTTATCTTACATTAAGAAACTTTATAAAGAGAAGTTATGTAAAACGAAATTTTCTTTAAAAAATATGTCGAAATATTTCCTTATAAAATTAATCGTTGTTCAGATACCAAAAGAATTTGGACACTTAAAAATTGCATTGAACATAATTAATTTATAGGTTTAAGTACGTTGGTAGTTTTGTATCTGTATTATATACAGTTGTTTAATAAATAATTAAAAATTCGAAAATCTAAACTGCTCCAGGAGAAATGAGAACAGGCTCAAATACGAAATTTGAAGTAAGTCTGTGTATTCCTTCTAAAGTTATTGTGGATACTAACTAAGATGTATCCACACAGACACACACACAGACGCACACATAATTCTAAATATAATGAGATTATATTTAGAATTTACGTCAGCTCTACATACATAAAGACAAAATTTACATCAATTGGGGCTTGTATCTCGATAGCTCAGTTGGTTAGAGCGTTAATCTAGCAAAGTAAATGTCATTGATTCAAATCCTACGCGAGGTAAACTTTTCATTTATTCATTTAATAAAATTATTAACAATTTTTAATTCCACTGGATTTTTTTCCATAATAAACTGAATGCTTGGACGAATACCGTTCATAAAATTTACAAACTCTTTTAGTACTTGTTCTCTATGTCTCCAAATTACAAATCTATCATCAATATATCTATAAGTACCCAATTAATAATGCATTTTACGTAATTAATGTGAATGCACTTTTCCATGTAAAAAATAGCTATTTATGGACTAAAAGGGCTTTCCATAGCAACACCATCAAGTTGTTTATAACATTTATTATTGCACTGAAAATAGCTAGTTAATATTATTGTTTTTACAGGAATAAAAGGCTTTCTAATAACTTCGTTAGATTTTAGAAGGAAGTTCATTGTAGGATATTTTGGCAATTCGCTGTGTTTGTGTTTTCAATAATAATAATATGAAACAGTTAAAATATTTTGTCAACGAAGAGCTTTATTAGATCTTAAAAAGAATGAGTCATTGGAACCACCCATAACTGGTAACATTTAGTGTTATGTGTTGTTGTTTTTAATATATAACTATATCAACAAACGATGCGATTTAATATCCTTAAGAGCTGAAAGATAATCAATGTACACCATGAACTTAAGACCACTTGAATTTTTACTCAAATTCTCCAGCCTTAACGAGGACAGTAGGCTTGTACATTTATGTATAATTCTTCTAAATGTGTTTGATTATAATACATATTTAGATCATTTAAGGAATGTTAAGGCTCTCATTGAAAGTATTTATTCTTAAATAACTGAATCGCTTTACATGTATTACTGTGGATTAATTGACGTTGGTAAACAAAATTTAAATAAACCTTCAAGAGCACTGTTTTGTAACATATTTTCAATAACCAATTGGACATGGTAACAAACATTTGATTAATAAGCAGCCGCATATTGTTATTAATAGTGGGTGAATTATACATATTAAAAATATGTGTTTACAAGATAAAAAATTATTATGCAGGCAATACGACACACACGCAAAAATGGAGTACGTACTTAATTGCTGTGATATTCCTGAAGGTCAACTCGTGCGGATTAAAATGCATAATTAATATCCAAGTATGAACTTCTGAAGTGAGAACTATGTCACGTACATTATTATTGTTGACTTAGTCATTATTCATATGCTCACCATAAGTGACAGAATTGTTTCATTCATAAATCCATTGGATTTTTAATTTAATCCTAGTAATTGAAGTAGACCTATATTATCCATAAATATTCCCACCATGGCATCATTTATTATGAGTGGTAATACTTATTAATTATTGATAGACATATAGAATGAATAAATAAAACCTAAATTGTAAATCACTTGAGCCAAAGACGAGCCAAATTACGACAGTAATTACGTTAATCTGTATGAATAACATGGTTTAATTACAAAAATGGAGTTGATGGTATTACATCACTTTTGATTTACTTACCTAGTAGGTATAATTATCCTCTTTAATTGGATTCAACTTTGAGACTTTGGATATTAAACATTGTAGCAGAGTGGTGTAATTACAAGCGATTTATTACGTTATAGTAAATATCCAACTAAATATACCTATTTTTTCGCAATTTAAAAAAAAATAGGTTACTTATTTAGAAAATTTCACAATAATGTTAATGCTAATGGTCAGCCTATAATGTACCTGTTCTAAATTGAAGGTACCTACATTGTTCATAGGCATCTATTGGCAATTTATTATCCCTCTATCCATCCTCCTAAGTGTTCTTGAGTGCTTTAGCACGATAGGCCAAATTTAGCCTGTTCAGGTCCACAATCATAAAAAAAAACAAAAAAAATTAAAATATTCACAACAGTGTTGGTGTTATGCTAATTTTACATCTGCATTTTAAGCCACTCTAAATATTTACGCATCCTAAACATCGTGACTGTCTTCCAGTATTGTAATTACGTACCATGATGCTTTATACTTTAACCAGAGTATCTACAAATTAAGATACTCTTTGCTTTAACCAGTGGTATAGGAATAACATAGATATGTCTCTGCTCACGCTTTCGTTATATTTAAGTGAATTCGGTATTGGAGATTAAAAAATCGTGTAACTTTTAAAAAGGTTTTTTAATTTGCTGTTGTGCTTTTTATAACTAATTGTGTAATTTTTAAATGGTGATGCGTATGGTTGTAACGATCCTGTCAAAATTGTGGTCCATTTTAAAATCGTAATATATTACTATTTATATCAGTAGTAAAATTCGTATATTAACACTACAGAATAGTAAAAAATATGAACATTTAAAATTGTTGTTCCTTTTTTTGTTTTCTTTTTTATTCATGCAAAATTACAGAAAAACCTTTGAAAATTCAAAATGGAAATATTTTAAAATCGACCTAGATAGTTATCTTAAACACAACGGCGCCTTATGGACTTACCTTGAGTGAATATCCCACGAATCACCCTGTCCTTCCGTTCTTTCCGCTGGCCAGCCACGCGCCGGGGTTCGCGTAATCAAGCTCACACCTAAGTTGTCACTAATAATTATCCATAACACACTAAAGGACACCACAGCGAAATGCGTAAAAACGTGCCGTGATATGTGCGAAATTTATTTAAAAAATTTTAAGTAACACTACATAAACTTGCGTACTTGCTAGCGATTGTATATCTATTCTTAGAGTTTATAATAACGTCCACGCGAACAAGTGCATCCTAAAAGCGAACCGCACATGTGCAGATAACTAAAAGAGGAAATATTAAATTTAATGCCGTACTATTGAAAAAAATAGATTGATAATAAATATGAAAATATTGAATTTTGAACACAACAAACTACTACTAAAAAAGAATACCAAGCCGGGCTGGGTGGACGCAACATACCGCCCACAAAAATTCACCGTATTTTACTGAAGATGAAGTGGACACAGTTTGCTTACAGGACGGCGCACAATGCCGCTTGAAAGGCGAACGGACGAAAACACGGATTTGATGGTTGGAACCGGGGTATACTGCAACCACATGACCAATTTACCACTTGAGTGGTGGAAGATTGTCTTCTTTAACAAGAACGAGGGTATCCACGGCAAGTGGTGAATGACTGGAGAACCATTTGGACCGTTGCGTTGGGTCAGACGAGACAACTGCCATCGTGTTAACCGGTTAATTGGAACCCGATGGGTGTCAATGAACGTGAATTAACGATAGCCTCAATTTGAACCAGAAAGGTCAAGAACTTCTTATAGCAAAACCTCTGCTCTCCAATGATTCGCACTAAATTGGTTTTAACGTGTTTAACTGCAGCTTTCCAGAGATCGCCAAAGTTAGGTGCAGAAAATGGATTAAAATGCTAAGTAATATCTTCTTGACTCTTGAAGCCATAGTGCCGTTAAGCACGCGATTGGCGCCCACAAAGTTCGTGCCACGGTCGCTATACAGATTCGTACTTCGACCACGACGAGCAAGAAAACGTCTTAGAGCGGTTAGAAAGACCTCAGTTGAAAGATCGGAAGCTAACTTCAAATGTATGGCTTTAGTGGCCAAGCATATAAATACACAAATATAAGCCTTATATGATTTAACTCCCCGGTCTTTCGACATGTTATGCCAAACGAGTCCAGCGAAATCGACGCCCGTATGCAAGAAGCATTTAAACTCCGACACGCGATCAGTTGGCAAATTACCCATTAGAGGGGGAGACAAAGGCTTTGGGCGCGTCTTCCAGCACTGTAAGCACTTATCGAGTATGCACCGAATACAGCGTTTAGTAGACATTATCCAAAATGTCTGAGCCAAAATACACTGCGTGGTCTGCGTGTATTCAATCAAACGTTGTGTGAAGACAGATTGCGATGGAAAAAGTACTGGAAATTTCCGATCGAAAGGAATCAACGAATGTCGCAACCGACCACCTACCCGAATTAAATTATTCTGATCAAGAAAAGGAGCAAGCTTCTGAGACTGTCTTGGAAGCTGCTTGTCCTGGTTAAGTCTTGAGATCTCGTTAGCAAAAAAGAGTACTTGAGCTCGTTTAGAAAATATCCAAGTGCCTCATGTAGTTCACCTGAGGTGAGACAACAGTTTACCTTTTGATTAGGATGTCTACCATTGAAAATGAAGCGGTTTAAATCAGCAATAATACGTTGTACCGTTCTTAGTGAAGTAGAGTGTGTCAAGAAAACTTGCCCTAACGGTAGCCAATGAAACAATTACCGTCATTTCCTCGCAAAATATATCCAATGAGGAAGAATTTGAAGTAATCGAAAAATCGTTAGTGTGACGGGAGAGAATAAATCTTGGTCCCGTTCACCATAGCGAACAATTCACTAACGCACTAGGTAACAGCCCACGGGAGCCAACATCAGCAGGGTTTTGTTCGGTAGGAACGCAGTACCAGTCATCCATATATGCTTCTTCCTGAATATACGAAACTCTGTTGGCGACAAAAGTCTTCCAACGATGAGGTTCCGATTGGATCCAAGCTAGGACCAATTGGGAATCCGTCCAACAAGAAATTCTAGAAAAAAAAACAATTTTTTAGCAAATACCTTCCGAATATAATCAACAAGACGCGCTGCCAAGACAGCCGCACAGAGCTCCAATCTGGGTAACGAAATTTTCTTCAAAGGCGCAACTTTGGATTTAGCACACACGAAGTAGGGTTTGATTGCACCGCTGGAATCAGAGAAAATAAAATAAATAACGGCACAATAACTCTTCTCACTAGCATCACCAAAGCATTGGAGCTTACCACGGCAAGTTAAAGCAGGGGCTAGTTGTCTTGGTAGGGAAAATTTTTGCAGGCAATACTGTAGACGACTTGGCTGAAGCGTCAAACACAACCCTTAGTTTCGTACTTAAACTCTCCGGTTTTAAGATGCAATGATGAGGAATATAATATGAACTGAATGACTCAGAAGGACCCACACGACTCATATGGTTTAGATCAAGATATTCGTGCATAAATTCCTCATATTGATTATAAATGTCTGGAAATCTTAATAAACGTTTTTCCAATGATATGAACCTACCAATAGCTATGTCGCATGATAGGAAATTGAAGATTAGAAACTTTCAAACGTAAGGTTCACAATGAACCGACCAGACTCCAGACGAGTGGTTTCAGGAGACATCGCGGAGCGTTCAAGCACACTTTCAACTTCCCAAAAGGTTTAACCTGTTACTCTAGACTGTTAGACGCGGTACAAAAAAACGAAAGTTTCGAGTTAATAGATCCGATGGCAGAATCACATCGGACCATCAGAATATAGCCAAAAATGGTATTAAATGCTGTAGGTTCTCGATCACCCTCATCCACTCGACTATCCAACATGATGTTCGAAAACATGTCAGCTCCTAACAAGATGTCGATGGAGTCCCGATTATAGAATAATGGATCTGCTAGTTGCAAATTATAAACATGATTCCAAAGACCGGAGGATATTTGTGATATGGAAGATTTTCGCATACTTTATTAACCATGACTGCATCATCGGTCATGATTGAAGACCTTTTGTACGAATAGATAGAACAACACTGCCCTTCTCAGCTAAGGTAAGGAATTAATACCCTGCATTTGAACAGAATATTTGCTAGGCTCCAAGCCTAACTGTTGTGCCGCTTTATGCGAAACTAGAGAAACAGTACTACCACTATCAAGCAAGCCATGGAGTGTATCTGGATTGCCCCTAATATCCTGAACCTCAACTCAGGCGGTGCCCAGCAAAACGCTTTTTTGAATATTAAATACTGGTGTATTAACTATTGCAGCACTATCTTCACAAGTTGAGAGTCCGAAGATAGACGTGGAAGGCATATTGGGAGCAGTAACGTTGCCGTGGATAGTCTGTGATTGTAAGAAATGCAAGAGAGTGTGATACTTCTGATTACATTTATGACACCTTTGCTGGCTCTGACATTTTTTGGTAGAATGTGAGGAGCTTAAACAATTGATGCAAGCGCATTTTTGTTTAATAAACTGATACCTGTCTTGTGCAGATAAGTGTAGAAAATTGGCATATTTCTAAATTACATGATTTTCCGAACAGTTGAAACTTGGAAACACATGAATTATGATGAATTTTAAAATGAAGACGAGTTTTATCATCTAATTTATTCATAAGATAATAAACCAAAAGAATGTTCCATTCGTCAACAGGATAATTTAGATTTTTTAAAGACTCTAAGTTGTTTTTGAAAATACTTAAAAGCGTAGCCTTCACGGGGACTGTCAGATTTTAATTTAACTGCCTTGTCCATGGCCGACCAATGAACCCTGGCAATAACTCAATTAAACGCTTCTCTTAATGCATTATATCCCGTTTTATAATTAGAGCCCTTAATAGGAATATGTGGCATAGCCTGTGAGGCGGAACCTTGTAATGACGAAGCAAGAAACGTGAATGTATCGACCTCTGGAATTGCTTGATTATCTCCAATAACCGAGTTAAATAATTCAATGAAGTAGCAAATTTTAGTGGATCACCGTTAAATTCAGGAATTTGAATACTGGGTAACGTTATCTTGTATTGAGAAGTCTGTGTGACTATAACCAAGGATAGGGAAAACACTATTTTTAACACTAGTCCCCTAGCAATGGACCCGTAAACAATGTCACTTCTGACAAACGCTACACTTCATTAAATTTTTCTTGGGTGGCTGAATATTCTTCAAGAAATCTTACTGGGACACCGCTCCGTACGAAACACAAATTCATTACCTGCAAGCTGAACCTTTCCTTTTAGCAGCTAGGCATAGACTCTCCTACGGATCTTTCAGTTTCCGCCGTAATTTATCTTACGCCAAAACACCAATAATAAAAACCACTTCTTCAAATCGAAAGCGCAGTAAAACGAGAGGGCTTTCGGAAACCGAATTAAGAAAATTACGTCACAGCATCAATCTACTTCGAGACAAACATCACTGTAACACGAAATGCTTTCGCCAACTAAAAACTTTGAAAAATCAGCTCTTAACCACACTCTTTGTTTTTCTAAAAGTTACTTTATCAAAGAGGCCGACGTACTGTCGCGAATATTTTAAATCTGCACGCTACGTTTCGTAAAGTAATTTTAATACAAAATAATAATTTTCCATAACGTAATTTTGACTCAACTAAACTATAACTAACGATACTTAAAAATAAGCAGGACATCTATTATTTACAGAAAATACTAAACTCCCATATAAAATCCCTTTTCACTAATATACCAATGTCAACGTGTGAAACCTAATCGTCAACTAAAGTGAAAATTTGTAATTAAATTAATGCTTCCAAAATTTATATTCGAATATGTCGAATTATAATAATCTATACCCCATTCATGAGACCAGGTACTAGTTCCAGAAAAAGAAAGAATCCCTGGTATGTTTTAACCTCAGGTGACGATACGATATATATATATATATATATATATATATATATATATATATATATATATATATATATATATATATATATATATATATATATATATATATATATATATCATATATACAGGGTGGCCAAGCGATGAGGGGGCGGAAGATTGCACAAAGACGAAATAAGTTAGAGAAATGATTTTTGGACCACGGGGTAGATATCAATAGGTACTACATTTTAAAAATATTTTTGATGATACAGGGCGTTTCATGTTGTTGGAGCAAACTAACCTTTTTTAGATAAAACCTTGTATATTATTACATTTTGGAAAGCCCATAAAATACGCTTTTATTTTATACCCAATTGTATGGGTCTATCTCCTTTGGTTTTAGAGATATTCAATTGCTTTTCGAAAAAATGATATTTGCGGTCGCCGTCACTGACTTGTTAGGCGACTTATGTTTATTTTAAAATGACAAAAATTTTTTGGTGGTCCTGTAGTATTTCCAAATATCTTAATTTTCAGTTTTTTTAAATAATGTACAGGGTGTTTTTTAAATGGCACCCCCCCCATGAAGTTCGTGTCATTCGATGCTTTGATATCCTTTCTTATTCATCAAGCGTGACTTATACTTAAAATTTATAATTTTCAAAATATTTTCAATTTACTTGTGAAATTGCGATTGTAATACAAAGAGACTGAAAATAGAGGTATTAAGTTGGGCATGGGATTGCAGTTTCTTACTAAAAAATTTTCCAGTAAAAACAAGAGATAATATAATAGTTACGAATTGATTTAATGTATATATATATATATATATATATATATATCATATATATATATATATATATATATATATATATATATATATATAGTATATAGGTATGGAAAAACATTATTGCGGGTCTGACTTATAATAAGCTAGAAAGAAACCCAATAAGCATTGTGAGTGTGAGAGAGGCATAAAATATGAATTACTTAAGTCTCCTTCAATCTAGCTTCAACATTTCTAACGAAACCAAAGCACTTAAGATGAAAATGAAGGTTCTTTGAAACTATTTTAAGTAAATACTTGACACTTAAACATTAAATGAAAATACCTCAAACATCGAAGTTTATTGTAATTGCGAATTTATGACATGGTTCGATTACTACTCGTAAGAAGAACCAAGAAGAAACTTACGAGAGCTACAAACAAGAACATTAACATTTACATTGATAGTATAACTTAAGTTTAAGGTTTAACTTTAGCATTATAATTCTTATTGAAAAACCAACTATTTTTAAAAATGAACAGAATACACTTTTTTCAAAACTACTTTATAAGATTTTCGAAAAGACCTCCACCTTGCGCAAGGCAGTAACACAATCTGTGATAAAATCCAGTTTAGGTGTTTTTAACATTTCTTGGGTGATGCTGTTTAAAGAGTCTGTAATTTTGATACGAAGTTCGTCCAAATTGTTAGCACGTTCATGCCTGTGCCCATAAATTTGCTGGATACATATCCGCAAACAAAAAAGTCGTTCGGTTCGATATCAGGTGAGCAAGGAGGATATCTTATAGTACCTTTTCCACTAATAATACGGTTAGGGAACGTAGCTTCCAAAAACTGTTTAACTCTCATTGCAGTATGAGCAGGACAGCCTTCTTCTTGATACCAAAATGTCATCAAAATTTATATTGAGGCGTTGAACAGCTGAAACTATCTGGTTTCTCAACAGTTCTAAATATTTGTCCGCATTCAAGTTTCCGTTGATAAAAAATGAACCAATTATGGAATTGCCTAAAATTCCTGACAACACATTAACTTTTTGGAGGTGTTGTGTCCGGTAAGGAATACTAATGTGTTTGTTTACACGAGAGTAACCAACAGCGACAGACGGATTGTGATGGCCATGTAAGTTAAAAGAACACTCGTCGGTAAACAAAATATTTTCAATAAATCTTTCGTTTTCATTAGCCCGATTCATCATATCTTCACAAATTTCCATACGCTTTTGATGATCTGGAAAAATGTTTTATGTAGTTCGCAACTTATAGCATTGGTATTTATTCCTTTTCAAGATATTGCGAACTGTTGGTAATTTCTTCAGCAATTTTTGTTCTATTGCACGGGAAATTAGTTTCTGCTAAACTGCACACTGCAATTTCTTGGAGTTCACGCTCTTCGTTTAAGTTACGACCAGGATGCTCACCAACATTACCATCAATGCTACTGCATTTTGTACAATTATTTAAACATCCACATCTTTCAAATTTACAAACAGTACGCATAATTGTACTTTCTGATGGAATTGGCCTGCTTTCAAAGGCAAAAGCAAACCTGCCCATTATTTATTGTGCAGTGCTTCCTGAATAATACCACTTAGTAATCTGTATTTTTTCTTCAGTGGAATACATCAGTATTGTGTCGGACTTGCAAAAACACTGATTTTCAGTTCTCGTTGACAGTAGCAAATAAATGTGTTATTGGTACAAGCCTACTCAAAAGACGCATGTATGGTATCAGCGGCTTTAGTTTGTTATGTATTCTATCTCACTTAACACGTGAACTGTTTGTACTGTCTTTGTTTTACTTATTATAAGTCAGACCTGCGATAATATTTTTCATACCTATATATCTATATATATATATATATATATATATATATATATATATATATATATATATATATATTGTAATGAAATTATATTAAACATCCATATTAAAATTTTGAGACAAGCATAAAACGTGTTTCGTAAGACCTTGAAGCACTAATTCTTTAAAAAAAACCCTTTTAACTTGAATTCGTGCAAGTCTGGTCTTATGAAGCTAGTTTTTCAATATACTATTTGGAAACTCAACCACTCTTCAACGATGGGTTTGGTAAACTTACTAAATTTAAAAACAGGCTATTCTTGAATTAGGTATTAGCAGTAGGACGAATAAGAAAGACAGTGGTGGGTATATTGGCCGTTGTAGGTTATGTTGGGTTATTATGAAATGTAACCGCAAAATTGCAGTGAGCAAGCGTATAGGCTTGTTATTAAAAATTTCCAGAGATTATACATGCAAGTTTTGTAAAGTAATGAACAATAGTTGTAAATCAACCAATTCTCGTTCTCCAAGAAATAGATTAAAAAAATAAAAATAAAACAAAATCTGACGTAATCCCTTTTTATCTTAAGTTAAGCTATAAAATGTATAATAATAATTGTATGGTCAGATTGATAAGTGCCGAGCATCTAGAAATAACATAACAGTATACTTAAAATTTTTGAAGAGAAAAAAAATTAATTTGTAATTATGCCCAAATACACAAGGTAGGAAAAATATTGACAATAATATGGCTTAGGTAAATATGAGGAGATTAATTCTTTCTAGTCTGGACTGAAACCTAGTCATTGTAACGATCCGTTTTTATTCTTTGATAATATTGTGCAACTTTATCTACACGAAATTAACTCCAATTAAATGGGTAAATAATAAGCAATATAATGGAACAATAATCACTTTGAGGGCTTCAAGTGTAATAAATTTTGGTTATAAATATAACGACGTTGCCCGTTTTTTTTATTACATGAATTTTAACCAGTTCTTCATGTTATAAGTTGCACAGAAATTTTTAGTGCCCACAATTCTAGAAATCATTTGCATTTTTTACAATAGGTAATAGGTGTAGTTTCAAACTACGAACTTCTGAAAGATTCTTTATTTTATTGAAGTTTATACAAGAATAAAATTTAAGTAGAAAATAAAATAGTAGTATCAAACAACATTAACATTTACTAATTTCACTTTGTAGAATTTAAATAAATTCTATTTAAATCAACATTTATTTATATTAAAGATCAAAAGGTTTCGACGTTAAGTTGAACATGCACCGTTCAATAATTCGTAAGGATGATCCGACAGTTACACAGTTTCACAGAGATCCGAGGTTGATACCAACGCACTCGTAAATGAAAAAAAAATTACTGTAGTCTTTAATTAATACGCTTTTAAACAGTTTGATACACGTTTATCAAACTGTTAGATTAATAGCAGGAGTATGTTTGGGTTTTCACCTTTTTCATATTTCATAAATGTGTTCAAACATCTAGAGCAATTCTTACAGATATTATCACTTACCGAGGACGATAACTGTAAATGTTATCGAAACGTATAGATTTATATAAAATATAAATATAAAAAATACACCATTTAAAAACCCAAAAGCTAAGTATTTTAATTATGTATAATAATGGTGACAGTTTACATTTTCATATGTAGTCTTTAATCAGCGATGGCTTAAATGGGATATCACGCAACAGCTTTACAAGCGTCCCCAAGGGTTTCTTAAAAAAATTACTGAGTTTTTTTTAAACTATATAATAGTGTACCCCTACCTCATAACAAAATTTGTGATGTTTCTATGAGAGATTTTTTAAAATTATAATACATATGTTTTGGGTGTGCAATCGTGCATTTTTATTATCTTTTTTTTTTACAAACAAACGTTTCGATAACAATTACAGTTACCGCTTTTAGTAAATGATAATAGTTTTAAAAAAATTATTAAGATGTTAAATAAATATATGAAATCTAAAAACGCAAATATAAGCATGTTATTAAAATACTTGCCTTTTTCGGTTTTTTTTGGTGTATTTTTACATTAAGTTATTGAATCTGAACGTATCGATAACACTTAGTTATCTTCGTCAGTAGTGGTACTATCTTTCAAAATTATTTAAGATAGTATTACTACTTGCGAAGATAATTGTAAGTGTCATCGAAACGGTAAGATTGTATAACTTAAATATAAAAAATACACCATAAAAAACCCAAAAAGATAAGTATCTAAATATATGTAATAATCGCGAAAGTTTACATTTTCGTATTACCCTGTTATAATATTAGGGAACGTATATGAAAAAAGCAACTACTGAATTTAATTTTATTTTAGTAAAGATTAGCTAGGTCTTTAGCAGATTAAATATTATTTAACCGTCTTGAAAATGAGAAATCAGAACACCCATTAACGATGAAGGCTAACAATGAAAAATACCACAATTAAAAATCATATTTAACAAAATTTCATCACATTCTAATGTCCAAAATTGTGAAAAACTTTTAAAGTGGCCAAAGTATCCACAGCCAAAACTTTTTGTTATCAGGATGTTTATATATTTTAATGGCTTCCCGCTGTAGACGAACATAATAATGAGTAAAGATCGGAATTTTATGGAAAAAATTATACACCGAAATATGCAGAAAATGTCAATTTTATGAAAGATAGGATAAATTGCATTAAGAAAACTTATGAGTGTGTATCCTAGATAATTTTTAAAACAGTCATTTATCTGCTATTGCTTGTTGAACTAGTTGTATACATAAAGAAGAAGAATTATCGAAAGAACCTATTATTTCTCTGATGATTGACATTTTTTTTCACAAAACAAAGCCGCGTTTAATGCCGTTTACCATCTGGTTAAGACTGTCTGTGATGGTAGCGGTACGGTTTTGTAATAATGCCTTCATTCTAACCTGACTAATACCTTGGTTTATTACAGCCGAATAAACCTATACTTTTTGTGTCACCTTATATACGGCATGACCTAAACATGTGAAATGGGTAAAACATTTTTAACGTGCATGCTAATGTAACAAGATACATCTGAATACATCAGCTTTGCTTTCTTTATACATGCATGTGGAATTACAGCTTCACTTGTAGTTAATTTTACCACGATAATCTTGGTTACACATCTTCTTACAATAATATTTTGTTTCATCAACACCGAACCAAATGTATTTGGTTTCTATATTCTTATTTTTATTTTATTTGCTTTATAGTGGGCGAAGGTTAGCCGAAGGCTACTCTACAACTTCATCCACTGTACACTTACAAAAATGTCCTCAGCCAATTTTTTTACAGTTTGATCATATGTTGTCCGTAAGGATCGTTTCTTAGAGCCGATTCGTTTGGTATTCCCGACTAAAGGTTTGAATAGTGGATTCTATAATTTATATTATAGTATATTTGCAGAGACAAATGACATCGGTGCATGTTGACTTCGGGTTTGCTCGTGAAACAATAGCATTCTTTCACGTCTGGTTTATTTGCTCAAAATCAACCCAATTGCAAATTATACCACTATAAATTTTACCTGTTTCGAATAATGAATCAAAAATTTATTGTTCTTTTTTTAAATAAAAAAATTGCAGCATTGAACGTAAAAACAATATTTCATTTTAAAGAATTCTTGATTTAAGCAATAAGTGCAAAATAAATTCGAAACATGAAAAAACTATGAAGTATTTCATATAATATGAAATTTTTTACGAAATATGAAAAGGAAAAGGAAAAAGCCACGTATTTCATTCCCTCTACAAGGGGGAGGGCGGGTTGCTCGAGCTTTCCAAGCCCCTTCAGCCACAATCATGGATTCCCAGCATACATACATACATTACGTATATATGCATGATGGGATTAAGGATGGGTGTGGTCAGGATAGGATCGGAAGGAACGGAGTTAGGGTGCTGAGGGGGAAAATACTACCCCAGCATTCGCCTAAGCAGCCGCACATGGTGTGCATATACGCAGTGACCATGTCGCTACATGTGTATGAGGAAAACCCCCTTAAAAACCTCATACAAGGTAGACGGTAACGGGAATCGAACCCATTACCTCCGAAATGCTAAGCAGATCGTGTCACCACTACGCTACCAGCTCGGAAATATGAAAAAATACGTTGAAATATGAAATTAGTTTATCGCGTTTAGTAAACGTATGAAAGATAAAACGTAAGAATCCTGGTTCTCATGAAAATTTGAACATTAGTATATGAAATTTCAAAAAATCGGATGCTTAATAATGAGTTTGCCTCGATAACATTTCCATATTATCACATTTATTGTAATTATTTAAATTATTTAACGCATGGCCATCTACGCAGTCTTCTCTGGTTTATTAAATCTATAATATCTCTTATGCTTTTTACGTAACAAAGCTACGTTGTGTGGTTCCAATGGATACTTTTTAGAAGAATAAGATAACATACACTCTAGAAGCCAATAATGGATTTGAAACATCTTTAGGTAATCTTAAATGCCCTTAAATCTTTCTTGTAGGTTTGAAAATAGCTGGCGTAACAGGCGTCGTTCCGTATATAAAGGGTGTTTATGTTGGCACAGTCCTATTCGGTGGCCGCTGCTGAAATCCTTTTTTCTTTTGCTGTGGAGCTCGAGGGAACCTTGAGAAACTTATATTGCCATCGGAGTTAACATATTTAGCTTGCTCGGAGCAGGGCTTCGTGCATTGACTAATGTGACTGTCGCCGGCGCACTTGACACAAGGTGCAGCAGTGCTGTGCATGATGAAAATATTGACACAGTAATTGTGGCCGATGCAAGTTTTCTGCCTCAAATTTTCTACGGTGATTCGAAGGCGGGCGACGATTTGCTCAACCTCCCGCATCTTTTTAACGTCTTTTTCGGTTGGTCGCTGCTTTAGCAATAGGGTGATTTGGTGTTCTTGCTTCTTCATCTTGGAACAATAGACATAAATACCACGTTGTAGTACCTCTCAGCTCATGTCGCTTTCGGAGATTTCTACGGGTATACTACGTAGAACTACATTAAACGAACGATCGCTCGGTGTCTGATATGTATGATGTGCATAATGCCTATCCAAATAAACCTCGGTTGCTATAGGTTGGATCCGGATTCCCTTGTTGCTGGTATTAGTTTGAGGGAATGAAACCGCACGTCGGTCGAGATCTTGGGTAAAGTTAAGCTAAAGGGTTTTCCAATAAGGGCCGATCGATGTGGAAATGAAACAAAACAAGCGTGTGTGAGGTATCAACGAAATTCTTTTTTGTTTGAAAGGCACATATATGTGATTATGTGTGGAACATAACATCGTTCAAATGTCCGTCGCGGCTTCTCACGGTAGCACGTATCCGAGTGGTCCAATTTTCAATGACTCTGCCGCATAGATTCGGCTGAATTTGAGCAATGGCCCTGGTTATGTTGACTTTAAAGACATCAGTCGGTTGCGGTTTATTGGCATAGACTAGCGAATTCAAGAAACCCTACAAGAAAAAGTCTTAGTGGGGTCAAATCGCACGATCTTCTTGGCCACTACACGCAACCTCTGCGAGAGATAACCATACCTTCAAATCGTTGTTGTCTACGCCCATACTATTTAATTTGGGCCAAAAGAAATCGGTTATCATCGTTTTATAGTGCTCGCCGTTGATGTCGATGGCCTCACTAACGTTGTTTTCAAAAAAGTATAGACTAATGACGCCGCCGGCCCAATACGCGCACCAAACTGTACCTTTTTGTGGATGCATTGACAGCTGGTAAACCTGGTGTGGGTTGGCGTCGTCTCATGTACGGACATTTTTCTTGTTAACATAGTTATTTATTCAAAAATGCACCTCGCCGCTAAAGAAATAGGGTCACCTTCCAAACACCCGTTCAGCGAACAAACCGCGTTGTCTATGGGTCAGTTAGATCTTGTAGTAGTGTAGGCCCAAGTGCCGACGCAAAATGCGCTAAGTTAAAGTCTGCCAAAAGCCGAGTTATTGTGCAAGGTGAGAAACTGACTACCTTAGGTTCTCCTGCACACTCTCATAGACCGTGGCGATGTTCTCAACCAATCTGGTGTTCCTTTGACGTACGGGTGTTAGCTGACTGTTTACTGAACTGGCCGTCTTGAATTTGGCCAACAAACGTTGGAGAGTCTGCTGTAAAATGGACACCACGCGCGCAACGTTTACCCTAACGAACACTCATTTTATCATTTGGACGCGATACTCAATCGTGTATTTTGCCATGGTGATTTGGCATCAGTGATTGAAAAATAAACAACAGATTAGACAGATGCTAGCAAAACAACATGGTCGTCACAGGCAGCCAACATCGACCCACCACAATTAAAAGACCCTTTAGTTGTCCTTCTGGCGAAGGGTTACCGAGTTACTCCGGTTACTGGTTACATCGCATTCTTGTAATCGGTGTCGGTGTCGTCGGATACGTGCTGTGGCGTCTTCGTCTGTATTCTGAATTCTTTGACGGGGCTTTGTCCTTGGGCTTTATCGGGTCTGCAGCAGACGTCTGCGAAACCACTCGTAGGATCTCTACTAGCAAAACGACGCCTGGGGTCGACTCCGGCGTCTTCGTAGGTCTTCTCTTATGTTATCAAACGACTGGTTGGTATTTGGATACCTGTTGGACTCTATTATAACAGGGCGAGCAGCGACGAGATCGGATGTGTAGAAGTTCCTGAGGGCAGCAAATGTTCACCACGTTGTCCTGGCAGTTCTTTTTCATATCTGCGCGGCATCATAAGAACAACAACGGCAGATATGTTGTATTTTGTAATTAAATAGTTTGTAATTAGGAATATGTTATGAATAATTAATATAATATAAATTAAATTTTCGATATACAGAAAACCAACACATACACAAACCCGCGCACGCGCATGATCACGCACATGCTTACGTATACGCACTGCACACGTGCACATGCATATGCACGCGCACGCACATGTACATGCACACACAGACGCACACGCAATACGCACAGGTACATTTGTGGTATAATATAAAAACATAAACTAGCGGCTTATAAATCTTTTGTTGACATAGCTTTTAGTTTAGTATTAAATAATTATCATCAACCACGTAACAAAGGTTAATGCGCAGAATCGTATATCCTTCTAACTTCACACATCGAGAAAAACTACTCCACGCATTAACAAAACAATATTTTTAAGAAATCGTTTGCTCGAGCGTCCGTTTAACGTTCAATGAACTATCGACTTCGTTAAAAGTGCTCTCTTTAAAGAAGTTGAGTAAAAACATAAAGAGCTACCTTATAATGTAAATAACTATAAATCTTACTAATGTATAGTTTATGCGCGTTTTTTTGTGTAAACTTAATCTTATTTAATTTAATTGGCGATATTTCATTATTGACCAAAGCGGCTAATAGAATTTAATCTTAGTTTTAAGTATATATAATTAACATTTTTTTAAATATATAATTCTTTTCTGTGAATTACATAATTTTGTTGAATCAAGGTAACAGTAAAAAACAAAATAATTTTGAATTTTTATCCTGCCTTATGATGTTAGAAGGCTTTTACTGTTATTAAATAACGACATTTATTATAGTTACTGATAATGAAATTAGAGCAAAAGAGTATGAGTTCGTTATTCGAAAAATTGATCAAGAAAGAAGACAAACAAAAATGAATTAAAGTACATGTACCGATATTTCAATAAACAATCAATACGAATAAAAAAAATGTAGACAGAAATACACAAAGTAGCATTTAAACAAAATAATACATTCACAACGATATTTAATTTAGTAGGATTTCTTTTCACTTATTAATTATAAGGCCATACAACCCTAATATAAAGGCAGCTAGCTGGATATTCATTGATATAGGCATTCAAGGAGCAGAGCTTAATTTATCGTTTCATTCCGTACAGGGTGATCAAACAAGGAGGCGGTGGAAGATTGTACTAAACGAAATAAGTTTGAGAAATGATTTTTAGACCACGGGTAGATATCAATAGGTACTACGATTTAAAAATATTTTTGATCATACAGGGTGTTTCATGTTGTTGGAGCAAACTAAACTTATACTTTTTTAAATGAAAAACCCTATACATATATTATTACATTTTGGCAATTCCATTAAATACGCTTTCATTTGATACCAAATTCTATGGGTCTATCTCCTTTGGTTTTGGAGATATTCAAGTGTTTTTCGAAAAAATTATCTCACTTGCGGTCGCCGCCACTAATTTGTTGGGCGACTTTTGTTTATTTTAAAATGACAAAAAATTTCTGGTGGTCCTGTAGTATTTTGAAATATCTGATTTTTTAGATTTTTTTTTAATAATGTACAGGGTACAGTAAAAACAACTTTTTTTAAATTGCATGGTGTTCGTGTCATTCAATAGCCCAGTCAAAAGCGATTTCAGAAAGGAAAAATTCCAGATATGCTGTCCTTTGGTGGAGTAGTGTATTTTGGGGTCACAATGAACGTACAAAAAGCCCACCTCCGTATCGTGTACGCTAGGAAAGTTACAGTGCAAAAAAGGAGCAAAAATTAGGTTTTTCGTAAATAACTCAAAAACTATCACTTTTAGGGGAAAAAGTGAAGACGAGAAAGTTGTAGAGAATGTAATTTTACGTAAAAAAGGTCCTTACAAAAATTTTTTAAGACCACTTGTACTCTAAGTAGATTTTTTGTTACGAAGGGCCATTTTTTGAGAAATGAAAAATTCTCGAGCGCGTCATGAATTTGGCGTCTATAAATCGGAAACGGCGCATCGGATCAAAAAATAGTTCAAATGAAAGTTATAGAAAATTTAATTAAAAGCAACTTCTTTTCTATAAGTTTTTTTGTACGATCAATATTGACCGAGATATGAATTTTGTAAACATTTACTATCGTGTGTCGAATACAGTTTTTTCATGATATACTCACTAATAACTCAAAAGGTATAGCTCCAATGGAAATTTTATATCTTACAAAGGTGAAAGATAATTAAATTTCTGAAATGTTTTGTATACATACAAACTTATTTTGGAAATGTATGAAGTGCGATAATGCTCAAAAACTCAAAAAATTGACGCATTTTCGTTTATTTTGTAAAACAAGTTACTTGTGGAGGGTCGTACCTTTTACAGATAATTTGAACGATTTGCGTCATCTTCTGCACAGACAATCGGCATCTCGGAAAACCTCGCGTTTGCCTGCGTTTCCACCAACATCAAATGCAGCTGGTCAACATTCGTTGAGGACGTACCATCAGGTCCAATGGTGGTTGACCAACCTACTGCCTCCGAGAGAATGGGGATGGCACGAAATTAACGGTGTCCTCCAGCCTGTGCCGATGACGGATCCTCCTGCGCCTCCAGGACTCACAAAACTTGTCGCCTGCAATTGCAAATGGAATTGCGCATCCATGTGCGGATGTAAGAGAGCAGGCCTTAAGTGCTCGAATCTTTGCGGCAACTGCGTGGAGAACGGTTGCACAAATTTGTACGCTAGCAATTACGACAGCGACGGTAACTTGGACGATGACGACGACGACGACAGACTTTTCGAACAAGAGACAGAACAATAGGACAGAAATAATAATATTTATATATTTGTACAAAATAAATTGCAATGGCAATTACAAAATTTCGTCTGTTAATTAACCCTTTCATCTACTGACTTCCTGCTATCTTCAATTTCCAATAATTCTGACAATCGCAACTAGCTGTCCCGAAATATTTCATGCGCAATATTTTCCACAAATTACCTACATACTTTTTAAAACGAGTCATTTTTTTTTTAAAAGTACTTTCTCCAGATATTTCTTTAATGATGTTGCCAAACCAACCACAATTAGTTGCCAAGGCGTAAGTGATTAAAATTATAACGTATTACAAAATATAACTTACAAAATTTTACATTTAACTTTCAATCAAACACGTATACAAGTTATGGAAACTGCAACGAGAAATTTAAAAGAAACAGCAAAAAGATGTTTTTCAAGACAAATATCATGTACATATTACTCATAATTCAGTTATTATTAATAATTACTCTGTTATTACTTAATTTCACTCAATTTATAGCGATCACACTTTCCACTGACATTTGACGCATCGTAATGTATTTTTAAAAAATTCATATCTCTGTCAATATTGATGGTACAAAAAAAACTATGAAAGAAGTTATTCCTAATTAAATTTTCTATAACTTTTATTTGAACCATTTTCGATCCACACTTTCGATTTATCCACCTGCATGACGCATCGAATATTTTAAAAATCCAAAATACTCTTCAAGTGGTACAAAATTTTGTAACAACTTTCTAAATTATATTTTCCAAACTTTTGTCTTCATTTAAAGTGATAGTTTTTTTATTTCGAATTTATTCTCACGCACGTAACTGATTACGCACTCGGATTTTTACGTTCTTTAAAAATGGCCCTTTAACAAAGATCTAGCATATCGTGCAATGTTTACCAAAATTTTTGTAACAATTATTATTTGACCGTAAAATTATGTTCTCCACAACTTATCTACTGATCTTCATTTTGGTTTAAAAGTGATAGTTTTGAGTTATTTACGAAAACCTAATTTTTACATAAACTACTTTGCACTGTAATTTTCCTGAAGAAGTATTACGGTACGAGCTTTTGTACGTTCATTGTGACCCCAAAATTACCCCTCCACCAACAGACAGCATATCTGGAATTTTTCCTTTCTACTATGGCAAAATCATTGTATTATTTGACCTCGATGGCCAAGAAATGGGTCCTCCAAATCTAACCTATCACACTATTTTTTTCATAGTTGGTTTAAAAATGCTCGATGAGTAGTCGTGGTTCGAATGCACTCATTGTGCTGGTATACCACATATTTACATAATTACTACTTCAAACTATTTTGAAGAAGAATTAGGTAGAGTAGTTTCAAAATGTCGTGGCACTCGCCCCTCCATGCGCATATGATTCAAACGCGTAGCAAGTATTCGACAAATATGCTACTATTCAACTTATAAATGTAGCTTGAGTTTATTCCTCCTGTTTTATACAAAATCTGTCTTTTTCTAGACACTTTTTATTATTTCATCGTTATTTGTTGTCAAACTCCCAAGTAAACGCTTTGAACACGAGTGGAGTAGTTGTTCACAATCAAGCTCGTGAAATTATTTATAAATTGTGTGATTTATGAAGCGAGAACAAGAATCAAAGATTTTATTATCCCTGTCGATCGTATGTATGAAATATTAGCAGAAGCAACACGCATATCCAGAAGAACAATTAAAGGCATTACACAGGAAGGCTGATCGAAATCTGAAGGAAGTGGATTTGGTCCACCATGTTTCAGATGGCAGAAGACTAAAGAAAACACGAAGGTCTTGGTGCAAACTTCCGTAATAAGAGCGAAAAGAATGAAAAAGCACAGAAACATCATTTATAGTGACGAATCATACTTGCACTGTTCACATGGATGGTATGACAGCAGTGATAAGGGAGTAAAAGCACCTGTTTCAAAAGGATGACGCCTAATAATGTTACATTGTGGTGGTGCTAAAGGATTTGTGCCAAATGCATTGTTAATGTTTAAATCGGGATTAAAGTCAGGCGATTGTCATACGACATTAATTCTAAGAATTATATTAAGTGGTTGAGCGAAAAACTTATTCCTAATCATGAGCCTACTTCTGTGTTAGTGGTTGATAATGCATCTTACCACAACATATCTACCGGGCCTAATCCTGGAAAAAGGGTGAAATGCAGAAGAGGTTAAACGAACGTGAGATTGCATTTGAACAAAGTGAGACAAAACCCCAACTCTATGAGAAAATTAAACTTCATCGACCAGTTCATAAAAATTATCTAATCGATAAGTTGATGGCTGAACATGGTCATTCTGTGGTAAGGTTGCCTCCCTACCATCCAGAGTTAAATTCAATTGAAAAGATATGGGCTCAAGTTAAAAATTATACAGGGAGTAATAATATTGCGTTTAAATTGGAAGATGTGTGGAAATTAGCAGAGAAATTTAAATCAATTGGTCGTGAAGAATGGGAAATTGTGTGCAAACATACAAAAAAGATTGAACGAGAATATTTAGAAAAAGAACGTTTCATTGAACTGATTTTTACTGTAAATACAGGTGAAAGTGATGAAGAAATTGATTACAGCGGTAGTGACAAAGACAGCGACCGTAAATTAGATTCTAACTAATTAGACTTCTATACTTATTTATTTTTGTATGTTAATAACATAACATTTTAAAATATTTTGTCAATTTGTGATTTATTTTACATATTGGTATCACAATTTGAAATACTACAAAAATGTTTTCCGATCAAATAAGGCGGGTTTCATTAAGTTGCACACTACTGTGAAACGTAGTAGTTATTTCAAAGTTTGTGTTCTGTCCTATTAGAAGTATTTCAAATTATAATATTATAATCACATTGAGAAGCTTCATTCAAGTTTTTATAGTACACATTTACACCTACTATTACTTAATCTAAGAATTATCGAACAAATAATTTTTCACATTTTCTAGTAAGCACAATAAACTAATAGTCTGAACTGAATAAATACTTGTCGTATTTGTAATAACACTTTCTGACACATATCTTAATGTAATGACGCTATTTGATTGATTCCTGTTGTTGGTTCTTAAAATACAAATATTTAGACCTGCGATCAACGATGAGCTTTCAAGAATTTACCTATTCGACGATTGCTAAGATTAACAACCAAAAATCTTATCAGAAGTTATTCTTATTTTCTGTTTATCTGTTGGGTGTAATTAAAAGTTGAACTTCATTTTTGCAAATCCTTGATAAAAACAGCTGATGTTGGACAGGTTAAGTTATGTTTACTAACTAAAAAAGTTATTTGCAAATATGAAATACGTAATCTAATACATACCTAAATTGAAATTGTTACAGAAGATCATTCAATAAAAATGTATTCAGTTATGATATCAATCGTTAAAAAAATCGATAATTATTAAAATTTATTCATTTGCCGTATATTTTTAGGATGGCATTTTTGCTACCGAAGTTTCCCGATTATAACATGGTTTAAGTTTTTCAAATTGTAGGAAATCGCGTCGTGCATTTCGAGTGGCACGATGTTTTCTAACTACTCTAGCACATCTCTTAAAAAAATACACCTCACCGGTCAGAGTATCTTCAAAAAAATAAGAACTTATAACATAGGATCCAATAATACCCCCCCCCGCCCCATTTAGTTACCTCCGATTTTGTTGGTCAACATGCCCGATCCAATGAGGATTTTCAGTGTTATGATAATGCATGTTATGCCAATTCACTAAACTATTACTTGTGAAGGTAGCAGTTTCTTCGTTCAAAATCCTGACCATATAGTTGTTGATGATGATATCCATGGTATTTATGGGCATTTAATATATTTTTCACGCTAGATTTTTTTATATCAGTCATATGTGATACTTGTTACATGAAACTTTTCTTGGATTGCAAGTAAAATTGTATAATTGTCTTCAAATCGTTGTAAAAGATTTTGAAACGCCTTAGGTCGCGGCTTTTTTCAGCATCGGGATATCTTGCTGCATAGATTCTACTTGCCAGTAAGCAATTTTTTTATATTCTCCAAGAATAAAAATCATTTAAACCATTTCCCGAATGTTTAAAGTTATTTTCAACATTTTGAATAAATTAAAAGGCAAATTAGGTTTAAACTGAATAGAACCAATTGTTGCATTGTTATTTGATCAGTAACCAAGTTAAATTTACAAAAAGACGTAGAAAATGGAACAGTTGATTTGAACATAAAGAAATTTAGAATAATTTAATTCAGTCAATTTGTAGTTGTTGTATTTACTCTTGTTTTTATTTGGAATTTTTTTTTACCATGAATAAGAACGCCTAAGTTTCTTTTAGAAATTAATACAACTTGATTAAAAAATTCTTTAGCATGAAACTACAATTCCATGACCATCTTTACAGGTTTACATTTACAAAAAAGACGTAAAAAATGAAATCGTTAATCTGAACATAATCAAATTGAGTACTTCAGAAGTTTTACTAAGGACTGATTTAAATTTGTCTAAAAAAGTGTTTTTGTATTACAATCGCAATTTCACAAATAAAATTTTCGGTATAAGACATACTTGATGAAAAATAAAGAATATCAAACAAGGCATCGAATGACACGAACATCGTGGAGGGGGAGGGGTCGCCTAAGAAATCAGTGGCGGCGACCACAAGTGGGATATTTTTTTTGAAACGCAATTGAATGTCTCTTGAACCAAAGGATATAGACCCATACAATTTGGTATTAAATGAAAGCGTATTTTATGGGCTTTCCAAAAATGTAATAATATATAGGGTGTTTCATTTGAAAAAGTATAAGTTTAGGATGCTCCAATAACATGAAACACCCTGTATGATCAAAAATATGTTTAAAATGTAGTGCCTATTGATAACTACCCCTGGTCCAAAAATCATTTTTCTAAGTTATTTAGTCCTCGTTTGGCCACTCTGTATATGTTAAATACTTTTTAAACCTGGCCCAAGCCAATTAAAACGCCTGACATTTTTTACATTTTTCAAATATGCAAAAATAAAATGCGGAATTAAATCGTTAATACATGAACATTTGGTAAATATTCTAAACCGGTTCAAAATTAAATGCTACACTTGAAATCAGATTAAAATTCTGCTTCCTATTATTAAACAAAGTTTTGAAACGATAAACATGAGTATTGTCATATAAATGTACCTACATAATATTTGACTGCAAAACATTTTTGTATTGTACGTATATAAACTACAACATTGTTTGTAATAAATTAAGATTGCGCATCTTGTAGCCTAAATAGAAAATTAAATTAAAGAAAATGCTTTCTTTTTAATATACAGCGCAATATGCTGAATTCTTCGAATTATCTAAATGGTGAATTTTAATGTTTTTGAAACCGTTAGATTAATTACCTAAAATGGTAACGTATGTACCTATTGATGACAAGCATTACGTGTAGGGAATTCCTGTAAATACTCTACAAATTGTACAGCTAATATAAACCGGTCGTTATAGCATTCCTATGAGATAAATGACACTGAATTAATTATTTATAAAAAAAGTAGTTTGCCTTTTTGAGCCCTACAGAAGTAATGACTGGCGTTTGCGGTTTAGTCTAAAAATAGCTATACAGAAATTATTTTTTATAGCTATTACAAGTATAATAGTATGAGTGATTATAAGATTCATAAAATTACCTCGTGCTCTTGAAGAAGATAACAAATTCATTACCTTGACAATACGTTGTGTTTGGGATGTTATGAAAAAGTAAATGTTTACGATTTAAATTGATAATAATAAGTACTTATGTTTTAGGCTTTTTTAAATCGCGTATTTTATTATTTAATGGTATAAAACTTGTATATTACACTAATAATTACACAAGTATTTTTGTCAACCTTCACTGACGGCGATAACTGTAATTGTCACTGAAATGCCTACATTTTGAGCAATTGATATTAAACATAGGATTTAAAAAAAGCTTAAATAGTAAGTATTCATTAGTTTATAATAACTAGAGAGCGGATTTTATGCATTATAAAATGCCAAAATATGTGCATATATATGCATTTAAAAATTGTAAAATATACAGAAAATATGCATTATTTTTTCGAAATATGCAAAATAAACTACCAATAAAAAATGTGATTTTTTTAATAAAAAAAAATTTAATACATAATATGCAAAAAACTTTTACGAGAAAGTATTTACATAAAAAATTGAAACTATTGGTTAAAAAATAATACATAATTAACATAATACGTGTTAATGATAATATAATATACTTACCATATGAACAAAAATTATTTAGATAAAGGGGTGGCTTTAGAATTCTGAACGTACGTTTTATGATTGATTCAAATCAAAACGGACATGTAATTGACATGTAGAACCAACAACAAGCTGAACCTATCAAAGACAGTGATTTTGTTTACCGTGGCCACCCCTTATCTAAATAATTTGTGTTCATATAGTATTATAAATTTTAAATTATAGGTACTTAATACTCCTATGCTTCATTGCGTTGATTTGCAAAACAATTTATAATTATATGCTTTTCTATATTTTCTGGTAGAAAATTTTGACGTCTATCAGAAAGTATATATTTGTAGGTGGAAAAACTTCTTCCCACGTCTACAGACGTTATAGGTGCGTTTTTTAATGCGGTTAGTATGGACAAATCTAATTGTACATCCAGATCTTCCCGATTTTCGTCCAGAGTCAAAATTTTGTTAATTTTAGTTAACAGCTGATAACCACTATTTTTTTGTAAAATTTCTTTAAATTTATTTGAAATAATTTCGCCAGTATTTCCTGGGGCAGTATAAATTAATTTTTGAATATTATTTACTAGTTCCATCGATGCGTTAAGTGGCAATGCTTCCGTTTCCAATTTACAAATAGTCCCGCTTACAAAATAATAATGTGCTTTTATAAATACTAATTGATTGCGAAGTTCTGATTTCTTTAAAACCGATTGCGCTTTATTGATACAAGCACTTGAATTATCAGACAAATCTAAAATTAATTCCATAATTTTTTCCAAATTTTCTGCATAAAAAAGAGCAACATTTAGCCATGTCCCCCAATGCGTAATTACAGGTTCTGGTGGTAGAGAAATGTTAGGTAGTTTTTCTCTGTATAACTGTACTCGTGTCGGCCTTTACAAACACTTTCTTTACGCTACTTATTAAACTATTTACTAAAGGAAATTCATTTCGAATTGCTTCGGCTACCCTATTTACACCATGAATCAAACATGTTACGTGAATTAAATTTTCGTATAATACCTTCAATTGTTGGCCAGCTTTTGCCATATATGGCGCGGCATCAGAAAGAATCAAAACAATTTTATCTGTTGGAACAATCTCGGGAACAAAAAACTGCATGATAGTCTCATTTACAAATCTAACTATTGTTGCATTATTGGTTTTATCAAGTACTTTACAAGAAATCAAATATGATTTGGCAGGTTGTTCTTCGCTTAAATAACCTAACATTAAATTTGCAACATAACGTCCACGATAATCTGTAGTTTCATCTACTACGAAATAAATATATTTATTTTTAACGATTTCTTTTATATGTAGCATGGTTTCAAGATATACCCCATTAACATAATTTTTTCTAAGTGTGCTTTCATCTGGCACTTGCTTGTTACTAATTTTTTCTAAAAAAGATCTAAAAGTATGGTTTTGAACCTTTTTTAAGGGAATGTTAGCCTTAACTAGAGCACTGCATAATTCAAAATTGAATTCTTCTTGGTCGTTTCTTTTGGATGTTTCACCACGTAAAGATTCCCGCAGAAATGTTTGAGAGAGCTTGGTTTTCTTCTGTGTTTCTAATTTTCCCTTATGCAGAGCGGTCTCAATGAGTTGCGTAATTTGGGATTTTCGTTCGCATGCGATCTAAACCAATATTCCCAATTTAAAAATAAATCAAAACATAATCGATTAGGTTTCATCGTTGTATTTTAAATATTTCCCGCGTTATCTTATAATACGATGCATTTAAATACAACGTTTGAATAGAAAACTAATACCTACTCTGTATTCACTAAAGACCTCGTTCATTGTTGCCAGTGTTTAAAAATATTTTAAAACAGTATTCTGAATTGTCACTTACCGCTTTTCCACATGCTGTACAAAACACCTTTTCACCGTCCATTCGGAGTGCAGGGACATTTTTTATCCATACTCGAACTAAATTATTCTTTACTTTTGGCACGTTAAATATAATTCGAAAACTAAATTCTGCAATCTGCACTACTGTTCACTTGCACGTTTTAAAAAGGAATGGGGAATATTATTCCTTATCTTAAAACAGGGTTTTTTCACTAAGCAAGGTCATTTGGATGTTAGGGATTAACTATGTATATTTTACTCATCAACTCTTTCCATACAAAAGTTTAAGAAGCAATCAACAAAAAACCGTATTACCTCTTTGCAATCCGGAAGTATTGGGATTTAGGATAGTTGTCAACTCAGACAATAATTAAAAGTAAACAACTTCCTGCCGATGTTAGACACCACCTTTTAAAGATATTTATTTTAAAAGGATATAAAAATTTCTTACTTTGAACAAGAGTCCCGAAAATATTCCTGAGTTTCAACGCAAAAATTGAAAAAAAATGTTAAATTATGCAAAAAAGTGCAAAATATGCGTAAAACATCAAAATATGCAGTATTTGGCCAAATATGCAGTATTTGACCAAATATGCAAAAACTAATTAGTGCCAAATAATTATAATTAATGCGATTCGTATAAAAACCGAAACGCGTGGGTGGTACTATAAAATGTAAGCAATATGCAGTTTGCATAAAATCCGCTCTCTAATAATAACTAAATGTTAAGCTGTTAGAAGGGGCTTACAAATAATAGTGGACCAATTATTAATTATTGACGTGACTCTTTAATTACGGAAAAGTAGTACAATAAAAAAAATGAGCATGGTAGACAATACAGGTCAACTACACAGCCAAAACAAAAAAAAGCGCAAGGCCCATCAATAAAACATGCGAATTTCAAACACGTAACAATGATGTTTTCTCGTTTCGTGCGTTCCCCGTTCGAGAGTCGAAAAATTTTACTTGAAATGTTTCCATTTCGGGCGCTCAGGAAATATTTGCTTTTCTTAAATCCCATTTCGTGCGTTAAATTACAGTATTTATACCTGTATTACTGTTCAATTAAATGTAGAAAGTTCACGGGATTAAATATTCTCATTGCTTTAAATTCTGTAAAAATTAATACAAAAAACGTAATAAAATACAGTCCTTGTTTCATTAATCGTTCTTTTCATTAAAAGAAATGTGGTATCAACATAAATTTACCGCCACCCACACCTTTATCAAGTTTTAAATCTAAATCTACCTCATTTCAATCAAAATTCCCGCCACCCACACCTTTATCAAGTTTTAAATCTAAAGCTACCTCATTTCAATCAAAATTCCATTGATTTAATTACCTATTTCCTTATTAAATTTTAAAGTTGCATGGTCCAATTGAGTAGTTAATGCAGATTCATATGAAAATGATCTTATCTCTTTGTCTTAATTACCTGCTTCCTTATTAAGTTATAAAATCACATTGTACATAGGATACTATTCTATTAATTGTTTATTGTAGGTATGATTACAAAAGTACCCTACTCATTATTCAATTAAATGTGAATATATATTTCCCACTCCATCAATATAGTGATGATTTAAATATTTCCAAATTACGAAAATAATTTAGCTCTTCGAGAATCTTGTAAGCCTAGCAAAGTTATTGAAAAACGTTCGTGTATTTTTTGTTACGTGTGTACGATTAAAGCAGTTGTGTCACATTGTGTGAAAATCGAAAGAAAAATTGTGTAATATACTTATAATTTTTCTTTGGGTTTGCTTGTAGTATAGAAATTAACTCAATACATTGTTGGATTACATTATTTTAAGATTGCTAGTATGAAAGATATTTTTTTAAATTGTTTTAGTACAAATATATAAACACGTAAATTGGTTATTTTGCTAAATTTAATGACGGTTAGTTTCACAGTCTGTGACGTTCTGATATCATAAGGTATCGTCTGGAGTCTTGGTACATTTCCATTAAGTGGTTTACATATAGTCGACCGTATGTAATAGTGACAGACTTTTGTAAATATTGTTGAGAACTTATCTGACCCAATTTACAGTCGTGGTAGTATTACGTTTCTTGCATTCCTGAGTTTGCGACAGTCTCTTGTTTTTTTTTATCACAGAGTTGCTAATTTACCGAATCTAAGTACTTTTGTAGAGGGGACAGAGGACTGTCTCCCTTTTTTTGTTTAGTCGAAGTAGAGGCGTCGATCTTGAAAGTTGTCGTAGAAAACAGATTAAGACATAGTGCGAACTATTGTTTGTCGGACATCGGCGCCTTCTTCGCCGACTCGCTATGGTTTAAGTGCAGCGCTTCATGATTTTATCGGGACCGTACAATATCGTGGCTATATTAGCAATTCGTTTTATCAGGATCTACTAAACCTATTAAAGAATATTTAATCGAGACCCGGCCCAATATTGGTGTTCAGATAAGGAAGCTTCCTAATAAAGGAAATAACAGTAGTTTTAAGCTAGGTGTAAGCGAAGGTAATAAACACAATCTTTTAAATCCTGACACATGGCGTCGGTGTTTCAATTAAAGATTATGTGTTTTTCCGAAAACAAATTCACGAATAAGAACAATTTTGATTGTACGCATTCACCTCTTTCGATCATATTTTTGAATATTCAATCCTTAGGTAACAAGCTAGAAGAACTAGAACACTTGCTGTTCTTAAACTCATATAAACATTGGCAAAATGTTGAATACTTTGATTCATTAAACATAACTGTGAATTGTGTTCAGTCAAATTAAAGCGATTTAATATAACAATAATTAATACATATCGCTCTCCACTAGGTGACTTTAGAATTCTTCTCAACACTTTCAACAACGCTTTTCATTCAGTAAACTTTTTTAACGATCTGCTAATTGGTGGAGATTTTAACATAAATTTTAACGATCAAAAGTGTTCCAAAAGGTCTGAATTTTGTAATATTAGTTCTTTTAACATGAAGTGTACTATTAATGAGGGTACTAGGTTAAATAACTATAGTGTTAACATTTTAACTAATATTAATGCACCTTTGTGTCACTTTTCAGTTGCAGACTTCGGACTGTGCGATCACAAAGCTGTTTTTTGTAAAATACTTGTAAATTACTTCAAGATGAATAGAGGATCTCAGGGATTCATCAAAATATGACCAATTACCAAACAAGGTTTGAATGAATTATATACCGTGCTGCAGATGGAATCCTGGCCCTTCATGTACGTTAATGTAGGGTGCGATGAAAAATTCAAAAAAATTTATTGACGGTATTATTAATTTTATTAACATATCTTTCCCAGACAAATATAATATAAAAAATATAAAAAACCATTGTCATCTAAAATTAACATTAATTGGTTTAACAGCGAATTGATAACTATGAGAAAACATCTCTTATTCTCGTATGACGTAAGTAAATTACATCTAACTCCTAATACTACAATGATGTACAGATCTTTTAGATCGAAATATAAGGTTAGGTTAGTTGAAATTAAAAGAAACGCAAATACAAATTATATTAAAAATTCCAATTACAATACTCGCGTCTGGGATTTAATAAATACAAATAAGCCAAAAAATGTGAAAAGAACGAATCTCTTAGTGCACAAAATTCCGATTACTTTACCAAAATAAATACCCCTGGAAATTACATCAGGCTTAGGTAATAATGTACCTGATTTTGAAAAATATCTGTGTGATACAGTGTGTTCACCTGCACAATGTTTTAATCTAAAAGAGGTAACCTACAATGAAATGCGGGATATATTTAACAGCTTAAAACATAATTCCAGCATGGATATCTATGGTATAAGTAACAATATTGTTAAGTATGTTAAGGATCTTATGCTTATTCCATTTACTATATTACTTAATATATGCATTAAGGAGAATACTTTTCCAAACTGTCTTAAGATCTCCAAAGTTGTACCATTACTTAAGTCGGGGTAATCCAGTGAATTAGGCTATCGTCCAATTTCACTGGTTCCCGTATTTTCTAAAATATTGGAAACTGCAGTAAAAAATAAGTTTTACACATACATTAAGCAAAACAGTTTCCTTCACAGTTTACAATTCGGATTTCGTAGTAATAAATGTATTGCTGGTGCTATAAACGATTTAGTTGCTCATGTAACTAACTTTGAACTTGGCTATTTTACTGGTTGCACCTCAGTAAAGCCTTTGACTACGTATCTCATCGAATTATATTAAATAAACTACAATGGTATGGAATGTCTGATTAAAACACATTGCTTATACAATCTTACTTAACTTGTCGTAGTCAGAGTGTACAATGTGCGTTCCAACATCAAAAAAGTTGGTATTGGAGTATCACAGGGGTCTCTTCTACGACCTCTTTTTTTCCTAATTTATATTAATGATATTTCATTGTATGACGCCTATTCTAAATTTATGCTTTTTGCTGACGATACTACTATTATAACCACGTCCATAATGTGACAGAATCACATAACAACACGATAGTATCATAGTCAAGAGCAGAACAACGGTTTCAAGATAACCATTTAAGACTAAACATCAATAATAAATCACAAGATATTATCTTCACATTAAAATATGAAAATAATACTGTAAACTCCGAAGAGTTTGTAGGTGTGCATATAGATTCAACCTTAACTTGGGACACACATGTTGACTACCTAATCTCTAAATAGTCTAAATGCATGTACGTTTTCAGTCATTTGCAAACGCTTGTTGATCTTAAAACTATTAAAAATGTGTATTATACTTTTTTCACAATGTCGTTTCTTACTGTATACTATCTTAGGGTCATATGACTCATGTACAAAGAGTTTTCGCTCAGCAACGTCGAGCAGTACGAATTGTTCTTAAGCTACATTATCGTGAAATCAGAAATCATTTTTTGAAATTGAAAATTTTGACGGTGTCATCTATATATATTTATTGTTGTCTAATGTACTTGCAACAGAATTTAGATGAATTTTCTACCCACTTAGATCAACACACGTATAATACCAGAGCATGTAATGGCATTAACGTACCCTTTACACGTATCGCAAAAAGTCGTTTCTCAGTTAACTATTATGCTCCAAAATTTTATAATAAGTTACACGTTTCAGCACGAACTATGCAAATGGATAAACTCAAAAGTGTGGTAAAAAATCTGTTAGTATAAAAATGTTAACTTATCAAGAATACCTCAATGATAATTTGATGTGTTACGGTGATATTTAACAAGTTATTTTGCTTGTCTACAGATAGTTTGTGTTCTACATTTTATCGACGAGTGTAAGCTAATTGGCAATAAGATGAATAAAGATTATTATTATTATTATCAGAATGTTCGGGTTCAATTGTGAAACCGGTGAATTCCAAAGTCGATGCCGAGGGGGCAGCGAATTTTATGAATATAAAAACTTTCTGGAATTTATTGATATGGATTTATTGGAATTATAGGTAGTATTACCGTGATTTCAAGTATAATAAAAAAGCATCACGTGCAATTTTTTTTTGGTGCCAGTGAAAAAGCCAATTTATTATTTATTATTTATATAAGATTATTTAAAAGAATGTGCCTACTCAGAATTTTGTTAAAATGTCTGTGCGACAAGTATAATGAAAAGTTGTCAGCTGGTTGATGGAATTTGGACCAGAACAATAGAAATTACGGAAAGAGCCTGGTAAAATTGTTTTTTTGCTTTGTATATTAATGTGCTTGTTAATAACCTTTGGTAATTAAAAGTTAAATTATTCAAAGTTGCAGTAGAAATTCCGAAGTTGTTGTTGTTTTAACGTTTTCGAGTTCCAAAAAGCTTTTCTTTATTTTTATTGTAGTAATAAAGTTAGTTGGGTTTAAACTGAATTGTCATAAATCGGAATTTCGCACCTGCTGTAGATATTTTTTTAAAGATTGTTATTTGCATATACATGTTTAGAAAAAGTAAGTCGTCCTTGCCGTTAGTGACAGCTGCAGTGTGGATAACGCAGCTTTATTTGTTTTCTTTTCAGGTGTTAGTTTGTATTGTGTTTTTGGAGAAGTTACTTTGTCTACGCCCCGTTGATTGTAATTGGCGTTTTGTATTTTTTAATGCAGTCTTTTCATTGTAATACAGATATTTGTAGTGTAAATTGTTGGGCATTTATTTTACCTTCACTTAATTAACAAGTACGTTGAGTTTATTTCGACAAATTTTAAAAGTTACCGAATTTAAAGCTATTGACATTCAGAATTGTAAAGTAAGTTTTGATCATTTGTTTTAATGAATTTGAACTGACGTTTATTAAATTATAGAAACTTTCAAATATTTGATCGCGTTTTGTTTATTTTTGTTGTGACGTATATACATTTTAAATTGAATAATTAATGATCGTGTTGACCAGCTATTTTTTTCTTAATTGAGCACGTAATTTTACGTTGAAGTTTACACCGAAAAGGTATAATGAATTTTGAGTTTACGTATCGCAGTTTTTTCGGATTTTAAATGAAGCTTAAAATTTTATTTGTGTAAGTGTGAAATTTGCGTAGATATTTTTTAAGTAGAATTTTCAGGTAAAGGTGAGTGTTTTCTCTTCGAGTGAATGTTATGGTTCCCTATTAGGCCACTATTTTAAGATCTAGTTCATGACGTTTATTTAACAGGTGGCGTCTTAGTAGCATGTTTTTCCTGATTTATGACTTATTGTGTTTTATGTACTACGAGCTATCTTAAACGCAAAATTAGTAACATGCCCACCCCCATTTTCCACTGAGCTATCGGCCCCTTTCCATATCTGTTACTTCCTATCTACTACCATTTTCGCTCGTAACGTTGTGCTGGAAGTGATGGAAACGTGGAAAACCCGTAATTCTTTATTCCGGATACAAGTAAAAGCAAATAACAAAAACTCAATTCTTCGATGGATTTACATACAAAGAAACATCCAAGGAGAGTTTGTTATTGATGGAGTAAAATCAAAAATCATAATTGATATAAACCACAACTAGAGATTGCAAAAAATGAAGTCCGTAAGTGTTTATATAACGCTAAAAAAAGAGCCCTACATATCTTTTATCCAAATCCTTTAGTAGGTAAGATATCTGTAATCAAACATGTTAATAATAAGTACGAATTTGATTGATATGAAAGGGATGTTCAAAAACAAAGAAATTCTAATGAATAATAACGATCTGGGACTTTTAGGCTACTTAGAACTCTTTAATCTTTCAGAACTATCATTTTTACGTTAACCAGATGTGCAACAGAGCGTTACTCGCTGATGGTATATATATATATATATATATATATATATATATATATATATATATATATATATATATATATATATATATATAATTAAAATTTTTTGTCCAGTGGACTGCTGATGATGATAGCATAGCTATCGAAACGCGTTCTATGGTTTTTAATTTTGTATGGTGCGTGGATGTATTTTGTTTGTTACAAGTCCACAAGTCCTGTTACAGCTGCAGTGTTCCAGATTATTTTAGAAAAATTTTATTCAGATGCAATTTAGTTTTTAATTAAGTATTATATGAATAGAGTAGATATAGATTACTCCACCTATAGTTTAAGACACTTTTATTTTTTATTTTTATGTGCTAGTTTCTGCAAGTTTGTTTCAAATATTGCATAAATGTTATCGTACATATCTTTAACTTTTAAATCAAACTGATCAACCTGCACAAATCATTTATTTTGCTTTTACCTTTTCCTATATTTATTCAGCCTCGAGTAGGTAACTTGGATAAGCACGAAACGGGATTTCAGAAGCACATTAGGTTCCTTTCTATGGCTTTAACGCTCGAAAGGGGAAAATTTGCGGGAACGGGAAACGCCCGAAACTGTTATGAATCGTAACAATGTCTTTAGATACTGACCTTTTTTAATCCATAAAATTAACTGTAAAAATTAAGCGTTTGTTCTCTACAATAGAAACAGTGCAGAACCCATTAAAATATCTGGTGTGAAACCACATAAGACCTTCCAACCTACAATGTGGAAATTAAAAGAAAAACAATTTTAATAGTATTAATTTTTTTAGGATAATTATGCAACCTTTTTTTTTGTTACGTTCATAACGAAAACAGGCAACATCGTAAAAACAAAAACAATAATCTATGTCAGATGAACTTTTAAAATTTCACGTCAAATAGAAGTTAATAGACATAGATGATAGCTTAAAAAAAATTCCAAAGCCGCACGCTTCTACAAAATATCCATAATACAATTTGAGCATTTTCAATGTCGTTTAATTTAGACTTATTTGGCTTTGTATTAAGTAACGTCATAAAAGAAAGTTATATAAAATAAAATTTTCTTTAAAAAATATGTTTACGCATTTTCCTATAAAGTTGATCATTATTCAGATATTGAAAAATATGAACTAACCTTAGGAATTTTTTTGTCGTTAAATAAATATGATACACATGTCACACCGGCAGCGCTGTGCATGCTTTAAATAAAGTATTCTCTGTTCATTAGAGACTAAAATCCTCTACACGTTAGCTATTTATCAGCTGATTTTCATTTTCTCTTATCAATGTTAACTCTCTTAAAAGTTTTGCAGCAAGCATAAAAGCCAAGTAACTATACATGCCATATGGAGGAGGGTCGTTTATGTATCGTTTTAGAAATAACTTTTGTAGTATCCAGTTATTAGTGGTTGCAAACAAGGCAACTAACTGTATCGGAGATATACTACATCAGAATGGAACTGAAAAGTTGGCCGATGCCTAATAACTATAATTAGAAATATAAGCTCTTCTTTGAACACAACCCTATATTAATGCAGCGTGATTCATAATTATTTCTGCTATGGTCATACAAACATCCAAGAACTTTGGATTTGACACAGGTGAACACAAACAACCTTTTGCATCAACCTACCAACACACTAAACATGCATGGTAGAACAAATTTAGGAGTACTGGGTGTCTGTGCGCTGCAATCGAAGGCGACGGTCTGTCTCATATGTTAAGTACGTTGACTTTGTACGAAATACATTTGCAAGGAACCCCAAAGAAACCAGACGTAGCGCGAGTAAGAATTTGTAAATTGTCACAGCAAAGTATGTGGTGTATTTCTACACAAGTATCTGCAACCGTACGGGTACAGTTTGTTATAGAACGAAATGATAGGAACGTAAAACGTGTACGGTGATCTTCTTTTATAATAATTTCCTTTACATCAAAGTTCAGCTATTCCGTTAACTCACTTGATACAACTGTAATATGTTAATAGTTTCCTTGTTATTCCTGCTTGAGATCATTAGTGACAAGTCCACATTTCACGCCTGGTTACATCAATGTAATAATGTTGAACATCAGCTATTCTTATTTCCTTTAACCACACTTTGACAGCTTGACAATACCTTGGTATGAAATTTAATACTTTTCTAACCGTATTTTATAGGTAATGTTAATTAAGGGATATATTATAATTATTTCCTTTCAACATTGAACTTTAAAATAGATGATCATTATTATCAACGATTCTTTAATTTCGTAAACTTGTTAATTCTACCTTGTTAAAAGGCACTTTATTTTTTAAAATACACGAATCATTTTATAATAAATAAAAGAACCGTCATAATTCAAACATTGTTTCAGCGCATAATGCTTTAATTTTTAATCCCACACCCTGTTTGAGAATAAAAGAATAAAACACACTATTTTTTTATGAATATCTAAAATGGGAAGTTCACGTCGCGGAAAGTTCTGCTACTTTGTTACGTTTTGGACTCATTTATAGTCATCACTTTCCCGACTGATTACGTCACAGTACATAACCAATCAATAAGTTTGCAAGCCCAAAAGCAGAGTGCCATTTTGTAACTGAATCTAAGCGTTAAAATGTCCGTGTCAAAATAATTCGTATTTGTTGAAACAATTGTATAATATATATATAAACTTAAACTTAAATTTTCCAAACAACGTTAAAATTCCCTTAAATAAATACATTAACTTTAATTCAATCCAACATACTAAATTAATAATCGCTCAATAAATTTTGAAAACGTAAAAGTCTAAAAATGTTTCCAACGATTCCTAATGTTTGCGTAAATGAGTACTTTTGTGAAAAGCAATCAATAAAGCTTTTTCTATCACCCTAGAATAATCTATTCAAATGTTTATCAAAATGCTTAGTAACTTTATAACATCAAACCGATTTTGAACATGCATCAATTAAAATTTAAAAAAACTGTTTAATCAAAAATCCGAAGTATCAATAAACAATACTCAAGATCAAAATGTACGTTAGCTTTACTGTAATTTAAACTTGCTTTACGCACTTGAGAATGTGTAATTACTATATACTTTTATAAATCTGGTTTTGATTCAAATAAATGGTACAAACTAATAAAAGTGTAACAGAGATATTCGCAACACCCTGTAGACAAATTTTGTTCATGGTTAAGTGTGTTTAAAAGCATTATGTTAATAAACACCTGTCATTTTTTAAATAATTATTTTACTCTTGAAGATTGCGTCAAGTTAACGCATAAAATTGTGTCAAAAATAGTTTTTGTCACATCAAATAGTTACGTCTTAATGGTTTTCCAAATAAGTTCACTAACTTTGTATTAAATGAATATCGAATGCTTTCTTTATCGAGCACTGGTTAATGAAAATCAACTAAAAGAAAAACTAATACATTTTGATATCCATACACAAATGCAGAAGAAATAATCTTTAATAAATAAAGACAATCCCTTACTTTAAAAGATATCCTGTATTACTTTTTAAATTAATATTCGTCCTTCATATCACTAACGTTGTTGTTATATTGATTAACAGCTTCTTTCAATCACTAATTTGTTTACTTAAATAATGGCGATTGTTTACTGAAACTGTCCTTTAACACTTATTTTACAAGTATTATTTTTAACTTTACTAACCGTTAACTTTTTTCACAAACATAATTATTTAGCTTTCAAAGCTAATTAAAGCTAATTGAACGCGGGCGTACCTCAAGGATCAGTGATAGGCTGCCACAATTTTCCTGCCGTACATAAATGACCTCATTTCCTCATAACTAACCCGATCCATTGCTTTGCAGACGACCAGCACTCTACGTTATAGTTCTTTTCAATTTTCCCACAACAATAAATCTAGTCAGGACATTAAAGTGAGAATGGGAGAGGAATAATCTATTCACGTTTAACGCCGACAAAACCCAGTGTTGCCTTGTGTCCGCCAAGACAGACCGAACATTTCCTGCTATAAATATGAATGGCTCAGATCTAAAGTTTTCAAACTTTATTTTTATGTTAGGGAACCTTTCATGAGTTGACCACCTTTTGTCAGCTAGCAAAAACAGCTGCCCGTAAACTGGGGTTTCTATACAGATCTACATAGCACTTCACATCGCAACTACTCGTTTTACTGTATAAGGCTCAAATTCCACCTCACCTGGAATGCAATTCCCACCTTTGGGACAGTGCTCCCCGATACGCCCTTGATATGGTAAACCGCATCCAAAAAAAAGCTATAATGCTTATAAATTACCCATCTCTGACTTTTGACATACAGTCTCTAGAGCATAGAAGAATAGTATCGGTTCTTTCCTTGTTATATCGCTATTACCATGGCAAGTGTACCTACGAAATACACTCCTTAATACCTTCGCAAACCGACTTCGCTAGGTACACTCGGTTTGCCCATTAACATCGTAATTACGCACTCAAACTTCCACATTGTCACACTAAACTGGCGCAATCTATATTTTTCCACACGGCGACCAAATTGTGGAATGTACTACTAAGTTACTGTTTTCCTCCAAATTTCTGACAAATTTAAGGTAGCCGTTCATAAATATTTCTCGGCAGTCTAACAATATACCTTAACCCTCCCAGTGTTCTTGGGTGCTTTACCACGTTAGGCAAATCTTAGCCTATTCAAGAATACTATTAGTAAAAAAAAATATAACACAAAGAACTTTAAAACTGAAAATGCAACATCAAATTGAGTTTAATTAAATTTAAATACTTAGAATTTGGCATCTAAAATTATTTGTAATGTTTAGGAAAAAACTCGGCGGTATGCATTTTACATAAATTTGCAGTTTTACTGTTGCAATTACGAAGTAATCGCTAAATTTCGAAGTGGTTTTTTCATTTCACTCGGATTTCCAGAAAAAAGTTATTAATACCATACTTTCATACATAAATAAATCTAGTTTTGTATCAATAAGGAAGGCTTGACAACATTAAAAGAACATTTATAATTTCCTTAAAGCTTATAATTAACTTTCGCCTTTTGGTATGTAGTATAATTTGTTTATATGCGGTTAATTTGCAGCGATCTGAAGTAGTTCAATGGTTATTAAGTGCGAAAGTTTATTGTCTTGATGTTGTTACAATTTTAAGGTGCGTTAAGGTAATAAAACGTTTATAAAAACAGTTTTATTATTTTTAGCTTAGCACGTGCTTAAACGTTAAGACTATAACTGGTATAAATAAGGATTAATTTATTAAAACTATACACCGTGTCCAAGATAAGGATGCCCACTATGGGGATCTCGGAGACGGTAAGAGATGGAAGGTCGGTTAAATGGAACAAAAGTTACGCATTTGAGAGGATGTATTTATGGTCTTTGTAGAACTCGAATATCTCTTTTAGTTTTTGAGATATTTGAAAAAAATTGAATTTTCTGATTTTCGTTTTTATTTTTTTCTGACATTTGAAGAGCTATCAAGAAAATAAGAGCACATTTTTATTGCCACTTTTCTAGCTCTACTTAATGCTGTTATTCAATTTTTGATACAACGTTTCGTTTGTTAGCAACCATCATCAACTTTATTTTTTTAAACACAAGAAAAAATTATTTTTGCCATATTTAAATTCTCTCCTTGATTCTAAATTCAACGATATATCACAGTTTATATTTTTGATACGTTTCGGATGAGAAAATTCATATTCAATGTAAAACATCGAAAACGTACAGTTAAAACTAATACTAGAAACATTAGAAAACCGTAAAACTATTATAAAATTATGTTTTATAATTTTAAATGATAGATAAATAAAAAACAAATTTATTTTAAAGGTTAATAAACTCACAAAAGATGTTCAAAAAGATTTCCGTTATTCTCTAAACATAAATAGTATCTCCTAACTGTAGCATCCAAAACATTCTTCAGCATTTGAGGAGTAATACTAGCAAACGCTTCGAGAACTAATCTTTGTAAAATTTCTTCGTTTTCAATATCGTTTCCATAAATGTAATTTTTAATGTATCCCCAAAGAAAAAAATCCAAAGGTGTTATATCTGGAGAACGGGCTGGCCACAGTACATTTGCATGAGTGCCAATATATCTTTCTGGAAATCTAACTGACAGGTGTTCTCTGACACCTCTGGAATTATGTGCTGGTGCACCGTCCTGCATAAACCAACAACCTTCAACTTCTTGGTAGGGCAAATCATACGAAGCTATCTCTAATTTATTTTGGAGTAAAATTTGGTAACGTTCAGAATTTAAGGACTCGTGGTAAATGAAAGGAGCTATAATTCGAGCACCGAATATAGCAGCCCACATATTAAATCCGAAACGGTGTTGGTGTTTGGCAGTTTTGTACAGACGTGGATTTACTCTTGCCCAATAATGAGCATTTCTACGATTAAAAATTCCATTATTATTAACCATACTTTCATCGGACCATATTATTTTATTCGGAAAATATTCATTGTCTTCAGATTGACGTGTATACCATTCGCAAAATATTCTACGTCTTTCTGGGTCACCTGGTCGAAGTCCTTGGCAAATTCTAAATTTATATGGATGACAGTACATCCTTCTTTAGAACATAATGAGCTGTGGAATGGGCTATGCCAGTTGCCTCTTCAATTTTCCTAGTAGACCCATCTAGATTTTCCGTTACAGCTAATAAAACAGTGTTGGCTTTTTCTTCATTGCAAGGTTTTTGCGAGATTTTACAGGTTTTTTGAACGCACATATTCTTTTAGATCACTTGGTAATGTGCGAAAAGTTCTTTTGTGAGGTTGACGCCTTTCTGGATATTTGTTTAAATACATTTTATTTCGGCTTCAGAACAATTACGTTGACACAAAATGTAACACGTCAGTATATCGAATTTTTCATTATTTGAAAAATGTACTCCTATCATATTGTTTTTAGGTAAACACAAAATGTAATTAACTCAAAGACCACCAAACAAACGTAATACGGACAACAATCAATTATGACAGGTAGGTAAACAAAATGCAAAGCCAACTTATTTTTATCAAATGCATCAGTACGACGGAAGATGTATTTTAATTGTTTAATTAATAGTATTTTCACTAAATACATACTTGTGAATTATTTTATTCGCAACAGGCATTAGAAAATGAGAAAACATTATTTTATAATAATTTTACAGTTTTATAATGTTTCTAGTATTAGTTTTATCTGCACGTTTTAGATGTTTTACATTGAATATGAATGTTCTCATCCAAAACGTATCAAAAATATAAAGTGTGATATATCGTTGAATTCAGAATCAAGGAGAGAATTTAAATATGGCAAAAATAATTTTTTCGTGTATTTAAAAAAATAAAGTTGATGATGGTTGCTAACAAACGAAACGTTGTATCAAAAATTGAATAACAGCATTAAGTAGAACTAGAAAAGTGGCAATGAAAATGTGCTCTTCTTTTCTTGATAGCTCTTCAAATAAGGTCAGAAAAATTCAATTTTTTTCAAATATCTCAAAAACTAAAAGAGATATTCGAGTTCTACAAAGACCATAAATACATCCTCCCAAATGCGTAACTTTTGTTCCATTTAACCGACCTTCCATCTCTTACCGTTTCCGAGATCCCCATAGTGGGCATCCTTATCTTGAACACGGTGTATATTGACAATCATTGTATATTTTTTATTACTTACCTTGCAAGTTAATACTTTCATAGCACATCATTATTAAATAAAATTACACGTCCTTATGAATTAGTATAGCAGATAAAACATTTGATTAAAGGAGCATTACAGCAGTAGCCTTAAGCAGTTTTTTGTCTATACAACTAACTGACTGTACCGGGTGTATGGTAAAACCGGCGTCCGGGTTTACCTCTGGAACGATCAGTGTTAACCCTCTAGTGCCCAAAACGTTCTACAGCTTACTACAATAAACTCCTGGTAAATAACTGACTCAATCAAATACTGGGGTGTGTAATACGCCTCTAAGAATTATTTTCAACGTTGTTATTCAGTTGTGATACACATACATGTTTACGAGTTCGCACCACCAGTTATGTATGAATAATCAGCAAGCAGACGTGCACATTACAAAGTTACCTTGAAGTCTGTCTTGAGGGCTTATTTTTGTGATTTGTCCTACTATTAATTTTTTGATAAGTTATAACATTCTTTAGATTTGATTTCGATGACGATTCCATCACTGACCCTCATTATACACTTCGTTTAGTTGATGAAGACTTCGATACTGCTTTACAAATGTCTAGTCAACTTTCGAAGAAAATGTGCTGACAATAGTACTTTGCACGCACTTTCAGGAGTTGACATTCTAGATGACACTGCAAATAATATTGGCAACTACAAGTAAATTTTATAAAACTAGTTACTGATACCGTATCACAGGCTGTATTGGAGTAATTGTGCAAGATGAAATTATTCAGTGAATTGAAGGTCGAGGTCGCTAATTTAAAAGCTGCAAATGCTTTATGTGTGGGTAAATGTGCTCGAACAATACACGCGGCGTAATTCTTTAACAATCTGTGTGCCAGAGTGCGATAACGAGGATATATTGAAAAGCATTATAGCTTTATTTAATGACAAACTGAACATTAATTTTAATGGAGAAAACATCGACCGAGCTCATCATATAGGCAAACGGAACAGCAATAAAAATTCATCAAGACCTACCATTGTAAGATTCGTTTTGTATTATTAGCGTCAATTGGTTTTCTCTAAGAAGAAATCCTTAAAGGGAACTAAAATATCTATCAAAGAAGATCTAACGAGTTATCGAGTCGAACTCCTACGTGTGCTTGCGACAAATTTACTGAGATGGCAATATCTACATAAATTCGAACGGAGGCGTAAACGAATTGAATCATTAAATGATATCTAGTTATTTTCTATAAAATGTTCAATAAAATTCACAAGTATTACAAAATAGATGTAGTAACATGTACCTACTTTCAAGTCATCGCTATCTTTATAATGTATTTTGGTTTTGTTGCGTTAGGAGCCGCATGCACACGTAAACCCTTATCAAACTATTACAACTTTATTGTAATTAACTAAGTAATATTTTACATTTTAAATAAGGTAAATATTTTTGGATTACTGTTACTGAACTTGTTCTATATAGTGAGAGTTACACTTAAAAGTTAGTTTAGCTTACTATTATATATTCTACTACCTTTTCTTCTTTGTTCTGGTTGAATATTGAAAGCATTACCAACCGCTGTTTAGTAAATTACGTTCCATACATGTTACCGTTATTTCGCTTGATATGTTAATCAGTAAGTAATAATCTTTGGTATGAATGAAGCAGGGTTAAAGTTTGCACACTTAACCGTTAGGTCCTTACTTAACTGTTTCGCGTCTGGCTTTGATTTAATTGCAAGTAATAACATCGATATCCTAGCAATTAATGAATCCTGGCTACATTCAGGGATTGATAGTAGGTACTATTATTTCAATATCAAATTATAACATAGTACATAAAGATAGGGTGGGATTGCGTGGAAGTGGTGTAATTTTTATATAATTGACTCAATTCAGTTTAAATGTCTAGAAATACAGTCTAATATTGAACAGTGTGGACCACACTTCACCACTGCAAATGTTGGAATGCTACAAATCAGAATTATACAGGGTTCCCCATAATCGACTACCCATTTTATTTTATTAATAAATTCCCTACGAGATAACTAAATAAGTTGTACTCTGTGGGACTATCTTCTGTAGTCTTTGGGATTTAAGTTAATTATTAAACAGGTAGGCGCCTGTCACAAATAAGATATAAATTAATAATTTCGTGTAACGTCATTTTACTACGAGAAGTTAGTTAGTTTTCATCAATAATTATTTAATTCTTGTGCTTTGAGACATTATTTCAACATCCGTTTGAACTTTCATGGATTACTCAGTCCAACAACGTGTGTTTTGTGTAGAAACTTACATAAGAATCAATTCGATAGAAGAAGTTAGGCGTGCATTCCGGCGTCAGTTTAATAACAACAATAGGGGCCAAATCGTAAAACTGTTAAGTTATGGGTTCGTCATTGGCGTGAAAATGGTTCTGTACAAAATTTGAAGAAGCCTGGACGTCGAAGAACAGTTCGTACAGCAGAAAATATTGAACGAGTTAGAATTGCGTTTACGAGAAGTCCTAAAAGGTCTGCTAATCGACAAACCCTTATCCTAGGGATATCAAAGGGAAGCTTAGATCGAATTCTTCAAAGGGATTTAAAATTTCATCCCTATAAATACCAAATGGCACAGCACCTTAGCAATCAAGATAAAGAAGCAAGGTTAGCATTTTGTCGAGAATTTTTGGATTTACATCAAGGAGCAATTCACAGTCTCCTAAAGAGCGACGAAGCAAATTTTTATTTGAACGGCATGGTTAATAAACAGAATTTTAGATACTGGTCAAATGAAAATCCTCGTGAAATCTTAACACAGAACCTCCATAATCCAAAAGTTGTTGTGTGGTGTGGAGTAGGATCTTTTGATATTATTGGTCCATATTTTTTTGAGGATGAAAATAACCGCGCTGTAACAGTAACATCTGAGCGCTACGTAAACATGCTAGAGACATTCCTCATTCCAGAATTAAATAGACGAGGATTACTAAACAATGCCTTACTATTTCAACGAGATGGGGCAACAGCTCATACCGCCAGAAACTCAATGAGTGTTCTGCGAGAAATGTTTAATGGCCGACTCATTTCTCGATTCGGAGATTTGCCTTGGCCTTCGAGGTCCCCCGACTTAACGGCACCGATTTTTCCTGTGGGGATATTTAAAAGCCAAAGTGTTTGCGAGTCGTCCAGGTACAATCGAGGAACTCAAAGTCAAAATTCGTGAAGAAGTTGAAGGAATAGACGAAGGTTTGCGTGTAATGAATCACTTTTATAACCTATAATCATAAATTATTCATAGGTGAATTGAAAAGTACTATCTTTTAAAGCCATGATTAATACGAAATAATTTTTAAGATTTCCACATAAATTACTTAATCTGCATAAATGTTCTAGTTTTGTTAACTGATTTTGATATTAACGCGGACTCATTTGATTTAACATAAATCAGTGATCTCCAAACATACTGTTCAACCTTCTAGAATTTGGTTTCGTTTCCAACACGCAATCTGGTTATGCTTATGTGTTGCTTGAATATTGCTGATCATTGAGCTGGTGTACATGTAAGTTGATCCTTAAAACCACAGAACTCAGTTACTTTTGATACCTACAAACAGTACAAGTAATATAGATGCCTGAATCATTTATGATAGACTGTTTGAATACCTTAACCAGAAGTTATATTATATGCCTGGCAACTAATGACAAGAGTAGCGATGTTTTCACCACCTTGTCTGAACATCCTTACTGAGTTAATTACCATCCTGCCTCTAAGTAGTGTTCGACCGTTTTAGAATTAGAAACCCGCACCGTGGCTGACTATTACTATAAGTACGAAGACAGCGTTAAGAGATTCCGCTTTCAAAAAGTGTAATTAGAGCAAGATTCGTCAAGATCATAGACTTTATTATAATCATTTACGTAACTTAACATCTAAAGCTGTACATCGTGAAAAACGGCATTTTTTCAATGCAATTTAACGGAATCAGGGAAATCAATGTGGTACAGGATAAGGTCCTATTTTATAAACAAGAACAAGTCAGATAGATTACCAGAGTTTATAAAAGATCCAAATGACAATTAGTTTTTCGTTGCTTCTATGTCCATGCTTAGTTCCTAGTGCCGATTTGATACGTTTTTATAGTACGCATAGTCTTCTTATTACTAATTGCTTTTCCTTTTCTCTAACTACTGACTCGAATATTTTAAACGCATAAACTCTGTTAGCACTGCAGCAAAGGGTTGTGATGGCTTATATATATATATATATATATATATATATATATACACATTGAAACTTAGTTGTCCTTACATTATTCCATTTCTGGTTAATATTGTCAACACTTGCTTGCTCGGCGGTGTTTATTCAGATTTATGGAAACAAGCTATTGTGCATCCATTACCTAAACTTTGTATGCCGTTATCCTTGAAAGACTTACGACCTATCAGTATACTACGCGCGTGTTCAAAATTGTTAGAAAAAATAATTGACAAGCAGTTGCTTGTAAGTAAATGAAATACTTCCTACAAGGCAATTAGGGTTTCGAAATGGCTATAGTACTGAAACTGCATTAACTACTCTTGATGATATAGTCAAAGCTACCGATAATAATATTTTAACTCCAGTAGTATATATCGATTTCTCTAAAGCCTTCGATGCCTTAAATCATGACATGTTAATAGCCTTGCTTAAATTTATTGGTTTGGATGAAACGGCAATAAGTTTTTTTGCTGATTACCTCAAAGGTACATCCCAAAGGATTAAGCTAAATAATGACTTATCTGATGCTATAGATCTCCATTCAGGCGTACCACAAGGTTCAATATTGGACCCATTATTATATGCGATATCCCAATTCAATTCTGTCTTAGAATATTCCTCATATCATTTCTACGTTGACGATACGCAACTTTACATTTCATTTTCCTTAGAAACAGCTCATGATGCTTGCGTTCAGTTGAACATTGATTTAAATAGTTTATATCAACTTTCTTCCAAACACTGGTTAGAAATCAACCCCTCTAAATGAAGAATGATGCTTCTTGGACCGAAAAACTTATAGGAACAATTTTTTAGATTAAATTTACATATAGTGATTGACTATAAAGAACTAGTTTGGGAAGACTCTGTTAACTGTTTGGGAGTTACTCTGGATACGAAATTAAAATTCAATAGCCATGTCAACGAATGCTTACAAATAGCATACTCTTCATTAAAAAATGTCTGCGAGGATTTGGTATTGTCACATTTTAACCATGGTAGTGTTATGTACGGCTCCTTTCTTGATTCCGTTAATAAACAAAAGATACAAAAAAATCAAAATTCTTATGTTTGGAATTCGCAAATACCAACTTGTTTCTCAAAAAACTAATTGAATTGAGGTGGAATTGAGCAATAGGCGTTTGTTTAGATCGACATGTTTTTACCATATTATACACACGCAAAAACCACCTTATCTCTACAACAAAATCAAATTCAGATCGGATGTATATACTATTAATGTAAGATTTAAAGGCACACTTACTCCACCAGCTCATCGTAAAGAACTTTATAAAAAGGGTTATTCGTGTCAGATTACTTTTGTTTATAACTCAGTTCCAAATCCGTTTAAAGCATTGCCTTTAAATCTTTTTAGAGCCCAATATAAAAGATTATTACTGAACAGTCAACAAATGTTTTCATTGTTCAGTGATGCTTTCGATTTTCTTCTGCTTTTTTTATTCTGCTAGTATGCTTAATTTTAAGTTAAAATGTTGCAATAGTCTGTACAGGTAGCAGCAACACCATAGGCTAGTATTATTTTTTTCAAGGTTAAGTGGTAGAACAGCGAGCTCTGCTGCAGAGTAAGCTGAACTTCGCCTCGGGATTGTTATTTTCTTTTTCAAATTATTCATTTTTTCTGTAAAAAAATATCAATAATAATAAAGACTTATAATACTGAACAAAGTTCCAGTAATGACACTGATCCAAGTACCAGAAATTTGGATGATATTGGACCAAGTCTAAAGAAGGGAATGAAAAGAAAACAATCAAGTTTTAATAAATAAGTTGAACCAACTCCACAAGAGCCTGAAGAGAGTTTGTCTGAGCTTGTGGCTTATCACTGCCAAATGATTTCAAGTCAATGGATTAAATTAGATAAAATTCGCTGAAGGAAACGTACAATGAAAACTACGAGAGCAGGTATTGCATTCAAACGGGAGAAAACTTTACCTGATCATTTTATGGAGATAACAACGCCATTTCAATGTTTTGAGTATTTCTTTGAAGACGAAAAGTTTGATTATATTATTGAACAAACGGTCGCTTACGCTGCACAAAAAAATATTAACAAGAAATTTTCCCTGAAGTTATGCAAGTGTCTTCTAATATTGTACCTAATGTCTCTGATGAAGCTACTCTATATTTGATATTACTGGAGCCGACAGGATGTAAGAAACGTTATCTCAAGTAATTGTTTTGAAGAAATCAAACGATACCTACACTTTACCGACAATCTTTTAGTGAACGACGACCTGCTGTACAAAGCGCGCGCATTGGTTACCGATTTCAACAAAACTTTTTCATCTGTTACAAAGACCCAGACACTCAGAATAGATAAACAAATGTGCGTCACAAAAATGAAAGTTTTGTTGCGGAGTATCTTCCAAATAAGCCTAATAAATGGGGCTTCAAGTTTTTAGCCTTACCTGATAATTTTGGTTTTGCATATAACTTTGAATTGTATGTTGGTGCAGGCGATAATGTTATTCCTGATCTAGGACCCGATTTAGGGGCGACTGGTAATGTTGCTTCTCGTCTAATCCAAGATCATATTGCGTATTTTGACAACTTTTACACAAGTGTGCCTCTAATGTTGTGTTTGAAATCAAAAGGTATACATTAATTGGGAAACGTTCGATCAAATCGTCTAAAAAATCCGTTACCAGATGATAAACAAATGTCCAAAATGAAACGAGACTCATCATTGAAAGCCAATATCTTTGGTGTTGATATAACCAGCGTCATGGAAAAACACTAAAAATGTTCGAATGTTGTCAAGATATGTCGGGGTATTACCATTTGATGAAATGCAATCGAAACAAGTTGGAAGGTACGATCGCAAAAACAAAAAGAAGCAATTTATTGAATGCCCAAACTTATCCACGAATATAAGCATATGGGCGGCGTAAATCTGATGGATGGGTTACTTGGAAGATATAGTATCAAGACAAAATCAATAAATTGGGCAAATCGCGTCGCGTTTCAGATATTTGACCTAGTTATGATCAATTCGTATTTGTTATTTTAATTTAATTTACCTAATTTTAGTGAACGGGTAGCTGTAACCCTACTATCATATACGTCTGCACCGGTAGAACGCAAACCGGTTGGACGTCCTCGAATCTTAACTAGGCATAGCATGTCATCTTCGTCACTACTCCTATTCCATAGAAATACTACTCCATCAGGAAGTCCAACATCAAGTCGAAGTTCAACTCCACAAGGTAAAACAATCAGTTACTCACCTCCTACAGACGTAACTATTTGCCCAACTTATCCAAAAAAGGTGGTAGGAAGACATGTAAATATCTTGATTGTGGATCAGTAACACAAATAATTTGTGTAAAATGCAAAGTCAACTTATGCCTTACACCAACTAAGAAATGTTTTTTATTATTTCATAAAAAATAAATTAATTAGAAATAACACTTCATTCATAAAATTATCTCCTACTTAAGAAATATTCGTTGTATTAAAAAAATTGCATTTTTCCAATTGATAATTGAGCCGTACTTTGAGACGTTCCTCCAAAATTGACTCCTCAGATTTATTTTCAACTTTAAATTAAAATCCCATACTGGAATTCGTCAGCACAAATTACATTTTTTGCCAATTTTTTTTTGAAAATAAAAACTGGGGCACTAGAGGTTTAAGAACTTTTGTTTTTGCTTCAACAAACGGAAACTTGAAAGGTTTGTTGAAAATATTTTCAAGTGGCTAAAGTGGTCTCAAGATGGAGTATATTTCTCCGATATATTAAATGGAAACGTTAGACTTTAGTTAGCCACTTAGTATATTCAATAACGGCCGTAACATTAAAAACTAGAGGTGTCTAGTTCTTTTCATTCTGAAATTATAGCAATAAACGCAAAAAAATCACATCCTTTCAGAACATCAGTAAAATGTATTAGGATTCCTAATCTCATAATGTTATAATGTCACTATACCCAGCATCCAGTGGCAGTGGTTCAATATCCGATCATAATTAGATTCTCTCAAAGTTGATGAAGTGATAAATGATACGGGCGAAACTGATACTCTTTTAATACCTTCTGGATACTCCAAGTATTATATTCTATTTCATCTTTTTGTATACTAACATTAGGGTAAACTGCAATAGCAGCCAAAGCACTAACAGCATTTTCTTCATTTTGTGCCCTACGAAGGCGTCCAGATAGTCTTGGCGATTGAACGTTTCCAGTATCGCCCAGATTGTAAAGAGTATATTTTAATTAAATTGCAGAAATCATCAAGTAATGAATATATATATATATATATATATATATATATATATATATATATATATCCCCTCCGACGTTGTTTTAAAAACGTTGAGAATTTTTTACGCCAGAGTCCCCGTTAGTCTAACAACCACTCTCCGAATTAGAATTACCGCCAGAGGTCGTTCCCGGCCTCCGAGGTTTACAATAAAACCGCAAGACGCGCTACTCTCACTCAAGGAAAGTAAACCCTAAATCCAACCTAACCGACCCACAGGTAACCTAATCTCTTCCGATCAAGGAAAGGCCAAATTCTTTGGTCTCCACCTCCAATCCATTTTCCGGTACCCAGAAGATCCCCAATTCGACAACCAGTTCAAGGCGCTCCTTGAGAGTCGCCTTGAGGGATTTCGTACCTTAACCTTCCCGAAATCCAACTCTACAACGAGAATCCCTTCTAAGCCCCCATCACTCCCGTCCAGGTCAATGCGTGCTTTAAATCGTAAAATCCTGACACCTTCCCAACCTAGCGCTCCGATTACTCTCCGACATTTACAACAAATGCATCATCCGACCCCACTTCCCGACGGGCTGGAAATCGGCCTTCACCATCATGATACCCAAACCCATTCAGGCCTAACCACACCTTCCTCCTACAGACCATCACACTCCTGAGTTGCCTGGGAAAATGATTCGGGCAGATTCTAGCCAGGCGACTCAGGGACCACCTCAAATTCAACGAACCCCTTCGCAACAACCAATTCGGCTTTCGTCCCAACCGTGTCACGATCCCTTGCTGAAGTTGCTTACGGAAACTACCAGAGCATTCAATCACAAGCAATGTAATTTGGCTGTGTTTCTGGACATTAAGCAAGCATTTGACAGTGTCAAGTGCGGCGGTTTCCTACACAATATCCGCAACCTCAACATACCGATCCTTTACACTATCTTCGCATCCGACATTCCCGAAGTTACAGAACCCGGAATAGTCGTTGCGCAGTCTGCGGTTGACACCGCCTTTTGAGCGGTTAATCGGAACAGCGGAACAGAAATGTCTCCTACTCTAACAACAAGTCACCTCCTTAGGAATCCTCTTCACCAGAACCCCCAATTGGTTCCCCGACGTACAAAGAACCTTAAACAGGAGAAGAAACCGAGAACACCTACTTCCCCCTTCGGGGTAGACTCAGGGGTTGTCACCACAAAACACTACAACACACCTACAAAACATACATACGCTCTGTTATGGATTTCCGAGCACCCATATACACTAACATGAACCTTAATCACCTTTTCTGTATCGCTTCCTGTGAACGCCGAATACTCAGACGCATACACAGGTTACCTTGGAGGTATTCTAACGACTTCAAAACACAACACGTAAACATACCAACCATTACATACAATCTTCGGCGACACAATCCCAACCAGAGATATCCTTACAACTCCCGATTTTTTAAATCACCACGGAAAAAACCCAAATTAAAATTCAAACACCCCCCCCCCCGCGATATTAACAAAACTCCTTGACGACCTCACCGTGGAGACAGAAGAATCCCTAGGCAACACTCCATATGCCCCCCGTATCCCCCGTCTATTAGATGATGACCTAGTATTACACCGGCAAACGAATCGGATTAACACACATAACACGCAACACCCAACTAAATAACACGCACACTTAAACGAATTAGCACATACAATCAAATTAATCTAAATCTTTTTTTTTTTTTATTACCAAAAATAACTACATATCATGATTGTAAACTATTCAATTACACAAAACAGCAAAACACCAACAATAAAAGAATGACCAGGGCTGAAGAAGAGAAGGACTCCTGACCAGTCTATGCACAACATCTAGATAAGCTAAAATAAGTAAGAAACTAACCATAAGCATAAGCATACTAACAAAAAAATACTTTCACTCTCATTCCTTCTGCATTCACAGTCCGGGCGCAGTCCCGCGCTAATCGCCATGTGTCTCCTTTGAGAGCCCAAGGCTTCTTCATCCTCACTCCCCGTTGAATCAACTCGGCTCAGTCGGCCTGAACTTATTTCAATGCACCAGGGTTTACTGCTGTGGCCACCTGCATGTAAATTAGTTACTCAACCGTACACATACGCTAGTATGTGTACGCTGGGGATTATTCCCAACGCAGTTTTTTACTCACTCCATTTGCCTGAATTCTGCCAATTCCTGGGGTATCAATTAAACAGCGCAACGGGTATAAGCCCAGAATCTTTTAATTGGTATTTTACACATATCTTACACATGCTCACACTAACACGCTTTCAACGGCAAATTAAAAACGACGTGCATAGATCGAAAGCAACAAACCGCCCGCAGATTTCGGTCACCCAGTGTCGTAAATGACGAAAATATTACGTAAAACAGTGAGTATAGCAATAAACGCAAAAAATCACATCCTTTCAGAACACCAGTAAAATGTATTAGGGTCCGTAATCTCATAATGTTATAATGTCACTATACCCAGCATCTAGTGGCAGTGGTTTGAATCTCACTAACGTAATTACTAGTTTAAAATAAGTTTCGTTCGAAGCTTATTTCTTAGCAGAAGTTCCTGAAACGACTTTCCTAACCGCTCGCTGATCGTGAGATATCCAGGATAGCATAAAGCGTGATTTAAGACCTTTGTTAAATGACGACACACGTAAAACGTTTCGTTATCCTGTCAGCCTGTTTATTTAACAGTTCTAAATACCGAAACGTCCCGAAGATGTAAAGGCCTTACGCCGTCCTAAGGCTAATAGAAAACTTTACCTCTTATCGGAAGTCCTGACAAAGCATACGATCCAGATCGCAAGTCGCGATAACCCAGAATTGTTGAAGTAATCCTTCTTCAATAATACAGACCCGTAAAATGTTTATACTATACCAAATAAACAATCCTGAAACTAAACGTTCCTGAAGGTTTGAATACCGTATTCTTATTATTAACGCCGCATCCAAGCGGCCTACGTATTGGCGTCTCCACACCAAGTATACTCAATACGAGAGTATTCACATTTAATTTCATGGAGTTAAATAATTTTAAACATCATACATTCTTTTTATTAAAGCCTCCTGTATATACTAAACGTAATTAGAATATTAAAATACTTATCTTTTTTGGGATTTTTAATGCTGTATTTTAAATTAAGAAACCCTGTCGATATTACTCAGAGTCGTTTTAATTTTCATTCGTAACAGACCTGAAAGTTGTATTTATGCAATATAAAATACGAATTCTTTTATGAAATAAAAAGCATAAAACAGTCCTTTTAAAAGTATTGTTTTTCTCTGACCGCAAATCAGGTATATAGAGATTGTTCCCCTGGACGCAACAACATAACGCAACATATCGAATCGCATTTGAGTATGACATTTTGAAATAATTAAAGCACAAGGTAAAAACAGCAGCAAGCAGATAACAGATAACATAATTGAGACAGCCGACTATCCGAGAGGATATAACCATCCTCATTTCAAGGAGTGTTCTGATGGAATCTTTTGTTGGTTAATTGTTATAACTTCAGAATGAAAAGAGCTAGAAACCTCTAGTTTTCAATGTTACGTTATTTATTGAATAATCTTCTAAAGTGGCTCACTAAGGTCTTATACTTCCATATTCGCGAAAATTGAAATGAGACTAAAATAAAATTTGTACCTGTCACTTTAAATAGGCTTCCAAACACTTTCCATCCAGATCAAATTCGTTGAACCAAATGAAAGTTATTTGCAGTTTTCTCTGGAATTCTTCAATGTTGTCCCAACCTGTTCTTATGGTAACCGGAAGAAAAAGTTTCAAGCAAAAGTATTTCTAATTTTGTCTAAGTACCATGTTGGAGCTATTTTGAACCTACATCATTGTGACCCTTTCAACTCAAAATTTGTTCTTGACGTAACCAGTTGGTTACGTCATTGAGCTATCTTGCGGCCATTTTAGGCGCTTGAAAGTATTTTCTGATCAAGTTTACTTTATCGAAACAAAAAAATCAGAGCTCGAACACTGATGGTTTGCGAGATAAATCTGGTTGACGATGGATGAACCTGGAGTTTAGAGACTGGATAAATAAATGTTGCTCGTAAAGGATACTAACCAAGCGGTGCAGCAAATGTTGGCTGAAAAGAGCACACATGGCTATTGCCATTTCTGCGATTGGAACTCATATTCCACCGTTCATCGTTTCCTAAGATTTAAGTTTCGTAAAAAATCCATAGCCACCGTTTTCAGGGACTAATGGTACTGAATGTTTACATATTTCCGTAAATATATGAATACCTGAGAGATATTGTTTGTTGCTTTTTAATAACCATGGCCCTCACTGTAGCATAAAAATAGTCAACTTTGCTGAAGGAAGCAGAATAATTACGTTTTTTTGCCCCATATTGATCGCACAAACAGCAGTTACCTGACGGCAATTTTTGGACAATTTAATACTTTTTTTTAACCCGGATTGTGACGTTTAGATTTTTAACAATCTAAACAAAATAATGTTAGTGTTGTTACCTTCGTGGTATAGTAGCATGATATAGAAATTTTATGTGTGATGGAATTGAAAAAATCCTAAATTTTACTTTAACAGTCTGTGAATTTAAATTAAGACACTACAGTTTGAAATTCGCTAGTTTAGTGCCTGGTTCCTTACCCCCCGCCCACTTAGAAAGCTGTGGTTAAATTTGTTCTTTGGTTATGGCATTTTTCACTGTTAGCCTACGACCGTTAGAGGGTGTTATGATTTTTCATCTTCAAGGCAGTTTAACAATATTTAATTTATTAATGATCTGGAAAGTTGTATTCTATAGTTGGCTTTATTCGTTTATCAAACTGTTATATTAATAGCAGGTTTATGTTCACGTTTCTACTTTATCAAATTTCATGAAGTTGTTTCAATATCTGAAAGAATTTTGAAAGATTGTGTTACTACTGACGAAGATAACTGTAAGTGTTGCCGAAACGTTTAGATCTGTATAACATAATACAAAAATACACCATAAAAACCTAAGAAGATTCCATTTTCATACTATGGTATTCCCGTTTTTTAATTTAATCTTTGTTTTTTACTTTACGGGTTTTTCATTTATACCTCTTTGGTGTGACCGCTTCACGGACACCCGTAGATTAAGATTCTTTGTAGTCTTATTTTAGGTTGTGGATTCTATAGCCCTAACTGTAGGCGTGTGCGGACAGTAGCACGTCGCCAGCTTGTGAGATTATTGGCATACACTTGGTAAATATAGGGTTGTGTTGTGCGTAGAACGTATTTTTGATAAAGTGTGAACACGAAATTGCACGATAAAACTTATTTTGTGTATACCTACATAATGTAAGTTGGTGTAAATGCACTGGATTTGAGTATTATGTAAAAGCATATTTAAATGTTGTATGAAGGTTTGAGTTGAAACAATTAAATCTGAATGAGAAATAGTGTCTTAGTAAAACCCCTGTTGAGACGATAATGAGTGCCACTGTATGGTTCCCGTATTTTCCGGAATGTAGGGTTAAAATTACTGTGAGTAGTGTGAGTGAATTAATGATATGTTGATGTTATATTAAAGTGTAGAGGAAGAATATGTATGCATTTTTAAGTATATAAATGAGTTAGAATTTCGCAATGAAAAATTGCATGTTTGATTAAGGACAAATGGTGTTGAAATTTACTGAATTTTTCGGAAGAAGATTTCGCGCACATGTGGAACTTTCATAAAAGGTTAAGAGTTATTTTGATTTTTGTACAAATTTAAAGATGACTGAGAAATTTGATGTAGCGGTTGCGTTGGTTCCCTTGAAGCCCTTTTTCTAACTCGTGTGCAAACGCATGTGATATTCAAACGCTGTAAGATTGGCAGTAAGAGTGACAGGGTAAAGAAGACTGAGACTTAGTTAGCGAACCATTAGAGAGGGCGGTCGTGTGAGTGAGGTTACTTTGAAGGCATAATGACCTGTGCCAATTTATTTTGTAAAGAATTAACTCCGCAGTTTTACATTAGTTGTTAGTGCAAAAACCATTTTTGGCGATGAAACATTTAAAACTTTCACTAGTAAAATAAGTAATTTAATGTAAGTAGGAAATTGTAACAAATTGTAGAAAAATTAAGTAAAATGGTTAAACAGATTTGTGATAAACAGCGATCCTTATATTGAGAAATGTTCTGTGAATAAAGCCCGTGCGATAGAAAAAAACTAAACTGATCCGTTATATAACTAAATAAAGGTGTTACGAAATTGCAAGATGACAGTATGGAACATCAATAATATTGATGTAAATACATGTGCGTTTAGTAACGGCACTAATTCGATCAAGCTTATAGACAATTAACAATTAACGCGAACAAGAACGCGAACGCGAACGCGAACGCGAAAGCGAACGCGAAAGCGAACGCGAACATGAACACGAACACGAACACGAATACGAACACAAACACAGACACAAACACAACCACATAACACAAACACAAACACAAACGCAAACGCAAACGCAAACGCAAACGCAAACGCAAACGCAAACGCAAACGCAAACGCAAACGCAAACTCAAACCGCAATCGCAAACCAAACGCAAACGCAAACACAAACCAAACGCACCAACACAAACGCAAACCAAACGCAAGCACAAACGCAAACCACAAACGCAACGCAACGCAAACGCACGAAACGAAACGCAACGCAAACGCAAACGCAAACGCAAACGCAAACGAAACGCAAACGCAAACGCAAACGCAAAGCCAAAAAACAAACCAAACCAAACCAAACCCAA
>JARFJB010002261.1:1047500-1059666 GCA_036346205.1 Vesta saturnalis | reverse complement strand
ACGCCGATTTCAGAAGCAAACAGGGTCATAGGTTCCTCTTCCGGACTTTAATACTTGACACAAAAAGGTTTGTTAATTTTAGAATCAAAAGAACTGTAAGAATTAGGAAAGAACAGAGGACCAAAGTATTAGGTAAACAAAAACCTCTTCAAACTTATGATGTCCTAATACACAATTTCTGCATCAATTTTCGCCGATTTCAGAAGCAAACATTGTCATAGTTCCTTTCCGGACTTCTGAATACTTGACACAAAAAGGTTTGTTAATTTTAGAATCAAAAGAACTATAAGAATTAGGAAAGAACAGAGGACCAAAGTATTAGGTAAACAAATACCTCTTCAAACTTATGATGCCCTAATACACAATTTTTGCATCAATTTACGCCGATTTCAGAAGCAAACAGGGTCATAGGTTCCTCTTCCGGCTTTGAATACTTGACACAAAAAGGTTTGTTAATTTTAGAATCAAAAAACTATAAGAATTGGGAAAGAACAGAGGACCAAAGTATTAGGTAAACAAATACCTCTTCAAACTTATGATGTCCTAATACACAATTTTTCATCAATTTACGCCGATTTCAGAAGCAAACAGGTCATAGGTTCCTCTTCCCTTCTAAATACTTGACAAAAAAGGTTTGTTAATTTTAGAATCAAGAACTATAAGAATTGGGAAAGAACAGAGGACCAAAGTATTAGGTAAAAATACCTCTTCAAACATATGATGTCCTAATACACAATTTTTGTCTCAATTTACGCCGATTTCAGGAGCACACAGGGTCATAGATTCCTCTTACGGACTTCTGAGTACTTGATACAAAAAGGTATGTTAATTTTAGAATCAAACGAACTATAAGATTTAGGAAAGAACAGAAGCCCAAAGTATTAGGTAAACAAATACCTCTTCAAACCTATGATGTCCTAATACACTACTTTTGCCTTGATGATTGTTACAGTGGGGTTAGATAGATTTCAGAACCATACAATGGTACAAGTACGTGTTAACTTCGGAACGGTAAAAATAGTGAACAATACCTCTTCAAACCTATGATGTCCTAATACACAATTTTTGTCTCAATTTACGCCGATTTCAGAAGCAAACAGGGTCATAGGTTCCTCTTCCGGACTTCTGAACTCTTGACACAAAAAGGTTTGTTAATTTTAGAATCAAACGAACTATAAGATTTAGGAAAGAACAGAAGCCCAAAGTATTAGGTAAACAAATACCTCTTCAAACCTATGATGTCCTAATACACAATTTTTGTCTCAATTGTTACGTCAGGTTAGGCAGATTTCAGAACTAAACAAGGGCACAAGTACGTGTGCCACACTTCTGTACCCCTGATATAAGAAAGGTGAACAAATACCTCCTCAAACTCATTATGTCATAATCCACAAATTTTGCCTCAATTTTCGCCAATTTCACAAGTAAAAAGGGTCATATGTTCCTCCTACGGACTTCTGAATAGTTGACAAAAAATGGTTTGTTCATCTTAGAAACAAAAGAACTATAGGAATTAGGAAATAACAGAAGACCAAAGTACTAGGCAAACAAATACCTCTTCAAACTTATGAAGTCCTAATACACATTTTTTGCCTAGATGATTGTTCCAGGCGTGTTAGACAGATTTCAGAACCAAACAGGGGCACAAGTCCGGGTTCCACACTTCTGTACCCCTGGTATAAAAAGGTGAGCAAATACCTCTTCAAACTCATTATGTCCTAATACACAAAATTTACGCCGACTTCAGAAGCAAACAGGGTTATAGGTTCCTCTTCCGGACTTCTGAATACTTGACACAAAAATGGTTTGTTAATATTAGAATCAAAAGAACTATAAGAATTAGGAAAGAACAAAAGACCAAAGTATTAGGTAAACAAATACCTTTCAAACTTATGATGTCCTAATACACAATTTTTGCCTCAATTGTTACAGCCGGTTTAGAACAAGATTGAGTCATACTTGGACTTCTGAATACTTGACACAAAAAGGTTTGTTGAATTTTAACAAAAGGATTAGAAGAACAGAAACCAAAGTATTAGGTAAACAAATACCTCTTCAAACTTATGATGTCCTAATACACAATTTTGCCTCAATGTTGCATTTCAGAAAACAGGGTCTAGATCAGATTTCCGGACTCGAAACTGGGCACAAAGGTTTGTCTACACTTTTGATCAAAAACTAAAGAATTGGAAGAACAGAAACCAAAGTATTAGTAAACAAATCACACTCTTCAAACTACGTGATGTCCTAATACACAATTTTGCTTCAATTTACGCCGATTTCAGAAAGCAAACAGAGTCATAGGTTCCTCTTCCGGACTTCTGAATACTTGACACAAAAAGGTTTGTTAATTTTAGAATCAAAAGAACTATAAGAATTAGGAACAGAACAGAACCAAAGTATTAGGTAAACAAATACCTCTTCAAACTTATGATGTCCTAATACACAATTTTGCCTCGATGGATTGTTACAGTCGGTTAGACAGATTTCAGACCAAACAGGGCACAAGTACGTTTTCCACACTTCTGTACTCTTGGTACGAAAAAGGTGAACAAATACCTCTTCAAACACGTCATGTCCTAATAAACAAATTTTACCTCAATTTACGCCGACTTCAGAAGCAAACAGGGTCATATGTCCCTCTTCCGGACTTCTGAACACTTGACACAAAAGTGGTTTGTTAATCTTAGAATCAAAAGAACTATAAGAATTAGGAAAAAACAAAAGACCAAAGTATTAGGTAAACAAATACCTCTTCAAACTTATGATGTCCTAATACACAATTCTTGCCTCGATGATTGTTACATTCGGGTTAGACAGATTTCAGTACCAAACAGGGGCACAAGTACGTTTTCCACACTTCAGTACTCTTGGTATGAAAAAGGTGAACAAATACCTCTTCAAACTCGTCATGCCTAATAGACAAATTTTGCCTCAATTTACGTCCATTTCAGAAGCAAACAGGGTCATAGGTTCTTCTTCCGGACTTATGAATACCTGACAAAAATGGTTTCTTAATCTTAGAATCAAAAGAGCTATAAGAATTGGGAAAGAACAGAAGACCAAAGTATTAGGTAAACAAATACCTCGTCAGACTTATGATGTCCTAATACGCAATTTTTGCCTCGAAAATTGTTATAGTCGGGTTAGACAGATTTTAGAACCAAACAGGGGCACAAGTGCGTGTTCCACGCTTTTGTACCCATGGTATAAAAAAGGTGAACAAATACCTCTTCAAACCCGTGATGTCCTATTACACAAGTTTTGCCTCAATTTACGCCGACTTCAAAAGCAAACAGGCTCATAGGTTCCTCTTCCGGACTTCTGAACACTTGACGCAAAAATTGTTTGTTAATCTTAGAATTAAAATAACTGTAAGAATTAGGAAGGAATAGAAGACCAAAGTATTAGGTAAACAAATACCTCTTCAAACTTATGATTTCCTAATACACAGTTTTTGCCTCGATGGCTATTACAGTCGGGTTGGACAGATTTGAGAACCAAACAGGGGCACAAGTACGGATTCCACACTTCTGTACCCTTGGTATAAGAAAGGGGAACAAATACCTCTTCAAACTCGTGATGTCCTAATAAACAAATTTTGCCTTAATTTACGCCAATTTCAGAAGCAAACAGTGTCATATGTTCCTCTTCCGGACTTCTGAATTCTTCAGAGAAAAATGGTTTGTTAATCCTAGAATCAAAGAACTATAAGAATTAGGAAAGAGCAGAATACTAAAGTATTAGGTAAACAAATACCTCTTCAAACTTATGTCCTAATACACAATTTTTGCCTCGATGATTGTTACAGTCGGGTCAGACAGACTTCAGAACCAAACAGGCCACAAGTACGTGTTCCATTTCTGTACCCCTGGCATAAAACAGGTGAACAAATAACTCTTCAAACTTGTGATGTTCTATTACAAAAGTTTTGCCTCAATTTACGTCAATTTCAGAAGCTAGCAGGGTCATATGTTCCTCTTCCGAACTTTTGAATACTTCACATGAAAATGGTTTGTTAATCTTAGAATCAAAAGAACCATTAGAATTGGGAAAGAACAGAAGACCTAACTATTAGGTAAACAAATACCGCTTCAGACTTAATGTTGTCCTAATACACTATCTTTGCCTCGATGATTGTTACAGTCGGGTTAGGCAGATTTCAGAACCAAATAGGGGCACAAGCACGTGTTACACACTTCTGTATCCCTGGTATAAAAGAGGTGAGCAAATACCTCCTCAAACCTATAATGTCCTAATACATAAAGCTTGCCTCATCTTACGCCGATTTCAGAAGCAAGCAGGGTCATAGATTCATCTTCCGGACTTCTGTATGCTTGACACAAAAAAGGTTTGTGAAATTTAGAATCAAAAGAACTATAAGAATTAGGAAAGGACAGAACGCCAAGGTATTGGGTAATCAAATACCTATTCAAACTTATGATGTCCTAATACACAATTTTTGCCTCGATGGTTGTTACAGTCGAGTTAGACAGATTTCAGAACCAAACAGGTGCATAAGTTCGTGTTCCACACTTCTGTACCCCTAGAATAAGAAAGGTGAAAAGATACCTATTCAAACTCGTGATGTGCCAATACACAAACTTTGCCTGAACTTACGCCAATCTCAGAAGCAAACAGGGTCATAGGTTCCTCTACCGGACTTCTGATTGCTTGACGCAAGAATGGTTTGTTAATCTTAGAATCAAAAAAACTATAAGAATTACGAAAGAACAGAAGACCAAAGTATTAGGTAAACACATACCTCTTCAAACTTATGTCCTAATACACAATTTTTGTCTCGATGATTGTTATTTCAGAACCAAACAGGGCCACGAGTTCGTTTTCCACACTTCTGTACCCCTGGTATAAAAAAGGTGAACAAATACCTCTTCAAACTCGTGGTGTCCTAATACACAATTTTTGCCCCGATGACTGTTACAGTCGGGTTAGACAGATTTCAGAACCAAACAGGGGCACAAGTACGTATTCCACACTTGTGTAAACTTGGTATAAAAAAGGTGAACAAATACTTCTTCAAACTCATGATGTCTTAATACACAATTTACGCCAATTACAGAAGCAAACAGGGTCATTGGTTCCTCTTCCGGACTTCTCAATGCTTGACACAAAAATGGTTTGTTAATCCTAGAATCAAAAGTACTACACGAATTAGTAGAGAACAGAAGACCAAAGTATTAGGTAAATAAATACCTCTTCAAACTTATGTGTCCTAGTACGTGTTCCACACTTCTGTACCCCTAGTATGAAAAAGGTGAGCAAATACCTCTTCAAACTCATGATGTCCTAATCTACAAAGTTTGCCTCAATTTACGTCGATTTTAGGAGCAAACACGGTCATATGTTCCTCTTCCGGACTACTAAATACTTGACACAAAAAAGGTTTGTTAATTTTAGGATCAATAAACAATAAGGATTAGGAAAGACCACGAGACCAAAGTATTAGGTAAACAAATACCTCATCTAACTTATGATGTCCTAATACACAATTTTGCCTCGATGATTGTTACAGTTGGGTTAGACAGGTTTCAGAACCAAACAGGGACACAAGTACGTGTTCCACACTTCTGTACCCCTGGTATAAAAATGTGATACCTCTTCAAACACTTGATGCCCTAATACACAAAGTTTGCCTCAATTTACGCCAATTTTAGAAGCAAACAATGTCATAGATTCCTCTTCCGGGCTTCTGAATACTTGACACAAAAAAGGTTTGTTAATTTTAGAATCAAAAGAACTATAAGAATTAGAAAAGAACAGAAGACCAAAGTATTATGTAAACAAACACCTTTTCAAAGTTGTGATGTCGTAATACGCAATTTTTGCCTCGATGATTGTTACAGTCGGGATAGGCAGATTTCAGAACCAAACAGGGGCACAAGTACGTGTTCCACACTTCTATACCCCTGGTATAAAAAAGGTGAGCAAATACCTCTTCAAACTTATGATGTCCTAATACACAAAGTTTGCCTCAATTTACGCCGATTTGAGAAGCAAGTACTGTCATGGATTCCTCTTCCGGACTTCTGTATGTTTGAGACAAAGAAGGTTTGTTAATTTTAGAATGAAAAGAACTATAAGGATTGGGAAGGAACACAAGACCAAGGTATTAGATGAAAAATACCTCTTCAAACCTATGATGTCCTAGTACACAATTTTTGCCTCGATGATTGTTACAGTCGGGTTAGACAAATTTCAGAACCAAACAGAGACACGTGCGTGTTCCACACCTCTGCACCCCTGGCACAAAAAATGTGAGCTAATATCTCTTCAAACTCATGATATCCTAATACACAAAGTTTGCCTCAATTTACGGCGATTTCAGAAGCAAACAGGATCATAGGTTCCTTTTCCAGACTTCTGAATACTTGACACAATAAAGGTGTGTTAATCTTATAATCAAAAGAACTATAAGAGTTAGGAAAGAACGGAAGACCAAAGTATTATGTAAACAAATACCTTTTCAAACTTGTGATGTCGTAATACACAATTTTTGCCTCGATGATTGTTACAGTCGGGACAGGCAGATTTCAGAACCAAACAGGGGCACAAGTACGTGTCCCACACTTCTATACCTCTGGTATAAAAAAGGTGAGCAAATACCTCTTCAAACTCATGATGTCCTGATACACAAAGTTTGCCTCAATTTACGCCGATTTGAGAAGTAGACACTGTCATGGATTCCTCTTCCGGACTTCTGTATGTTTGAGACAGAGAAGGTTTGTTAATTTTAGAATGAAAAGAACTATAAGGATTAGGAAAGAACACAAGACCAAGGTACTAGGTGAGCAAATACCTCTTCACTCTTATGATGTCCTAATACACAATTTTTGCCTCGATGATGGTTACAGCCGGGTTAGACAAATTTCAGAACCATACAGGGACACGTGCGTGTTCCACACCTCTGTACCCCTGGTACAAAAAATGTGAGCAAATACCTCTTCAAACTCACGATGTCCTAATAGACAAAGTTTGCCTCAATTTACGGCGATTTCAGAAGCAAACATAAAGGTTTGTTAAATTTAGAATCAAACGAACTATAAGAAGTAGGAAAGAACAGAAGACCAAAGTGTTAGGTAAACAAATACCTCTTCGAACTTATGATGTCCTAATACACAATTTTTGCCTTGATGGTTGTCACAGTCGGATTAGACAGATTGTTTTTTTTTTTTTTACAATGTTGCCCATTTTCGTAATGAACTTATAAAAGCGGTTGCATAATTAAGATAAAAAAATGTTGGTAAAATTATTTCATACCTTTTAATTTCCATTTTGTAGGTTGGAAAGTCGTGGTGTTCCACGCCATATATTTTATTATTGGTTACTAATCGTCATTCATTATTGGTATCTAGCGGTAACGATGAATATTGCATATTTAATTTTTCTATAAGTACAACCACGGTTAAGCTGCTGGCCACCCGAACTTACACATAGTGATTTTTAGATTAAATTTAAAGTTAAATACTTTCAATAGGAATGCAAATTTTTGAACGCGGCTTGCAAATTTAAAAAGTTAGTTTTTTTCAGATTAAGCTACATGACGTATATTTATCGTAGGACAATAGGTTTATTATATACGGGGTGATCAATGAAGTCATGCAAAAAATCAAATAGTCTGTATGAGTGAAATCTCCGCAAAAAATTTTTTTGGTCGTTGCAATATGGTTCGTTACTAAGGTAACATCAATATCTCTAGACGCTTTTGTCAGTTTTTGGATTAAGGCCCTTAGGCCTTGCACACACTACTCAACATAAAATTTGGGTAGCAAAATTTTTAAAATGCTGCAACTTGACATTGCATTGACGGTTCTTGAAGTTTTTTGCGGATTTGGAATACTTGTTTCACGTCTATGGTCTAAGCATTTTATTTGAGGGTTGAAATTTACACATTATATCGGGTCGATGATAAACAAAAACGTAGGGTACGACGCCCTCTAAGGTTTGGCATTATTTAAGTTTTTGTAAAAATAAATTCTCACCTCAAGTTGTTTTTATTTAATGTTCTTTTCACGGTTCTGTCCGAAACTCACACCCCACTTTGTTCTCTCAAAGAGTCATTCAGTTTTACAGAGTTCAAGAATTTGCAGTCCTATTGAAAATATTGAACTTTAAATTTTACCTAAAAATCACTATGTGTAAGTTCGAGTGGCCAGCAGTTTATGTATATATATATATATATATATATATATATATATATATATATATATATATATATATATATATATATATATATATATATATATATATATAATTGGGATGACTAACTAATTAATTTATTGAAATATTTGAATTATTTGGCGAAAAATCGTATAAGGGATAGGGTTCAAGGAATTTAGTTGAAGATAATAATTTTGTAGTATAAGAAGTATCCTATATGTAATTGAATTTAAAGTATACAAATTGCTCTGAATATAATTTGCTATCCAACGCATGCGTTAATGAATTTAAGTAATATAAGTAACTGTCAAAAATGTCAGATGATTAAATTTAGAAATTTAATGTTAAGAACCAAAATGAAAATTTTGAAAAAAGAAAAGAAATTAATATCTTTACAGGTGTTTACACAAGTAAATATTTAAAATTCTTAACTAAAAACATGTACCAAATACAAATTGCAGGAAAATAACTATGAACAGGGTTATAAAATTTGACTCACATATACAGTCCTTTCTGTTGATTGAATGATGTCTTCGGATACTTCAGCTGGATGCAGGCAATGTTCACTCGGCTACAGTTGTTACCAATACCCAACTGCTATCTCGGTTCTCGGTTGTCGAAAACACCAACTTCCAGGCTTGTAGATGTTTTCCCCAAAAACGGCAAACTCCAACCACTTATTTATTACGGTAACTTTTTATTTTAAATGATTTTATAGCTCAATGAGTGATATCGTTTAAAATATATGTTTAAGTATTCAAGATTATTGTTAATAACACTTTTATTTTAGCTACCGATAATAATTTTTATTTAAAAGGAATTGTCCGAAGAAATAAAACAAACTTTGACCAAATAAAAATGGAATTTAATTTGGTAAACAAGAATTATTTTAAATTTGAAAACACGTAAACAAATCTTCACAAAATCGTAACATCAATTAATCGAACAGAATTATTTTTATTAAACGACAGGTATCGGAGACCGAACTATTTATTTCTATCCGACGATACAAAACAAGTGCTCTCGAAAATTATTCGTAACGTAAAACTTTTAACGATAATAAATTAGGTTATGTATTCACAAATTTTTCAACACTGTTTTAACCTTTTTCACTTTTAAACAATTTCAAGAGAGAATTATTTCCTGAGCGCTTGCTTTTATATGTTTCTGGTTGTTACACAAATTTCATTTTTTTCAGCCATATTGCAAATGTAGCTATGGATCTGATTGGATAATCAAAATTAAAAATTGTACATAAATGGAATTTTGGCCGTAGCTTTCTTATGCATAATCGGAATTGAAAATTAAAAACAGAAATGAAAAGTACGTGAAATTTTGAATAAAAGGACACCTAACAAGCTATAATTCCTAACACTAATAAACGAAGTAACCTACTCTACTTAAAATAAGCTTTTAACTTTTACACTTACAAGCTACACTAAAATTACTTGCAAAAATGGAATTCTGAGGACATTTTACATAAGAATACATATCTTTTAAGTTCGAAACATTTAATTTAAAGAAAATTTTAAGCTTTTGTATTATTAGCTTAAATTCACCTCAGATTTAGCATAATTTAGCGGAGAACAGCGCTGTATCCTTATAAAAACACATTCATATTGAGAAAGAACATCTATTATTTGCTTTAAGAGCAAAATCTACGTCTAATAAAGTGAAAAAAGTATAAAATTATGAAAAAAACCTAAAATTTACAACGTAACCAAACTTAAATCTAAATATGAAATTTATTTATATCTAAAATGTTTTAACACTTAAAATGTTATGTTTAAGGTTTGTACTACTTGTCTTTACTGTTCTCACTACTTATTTGCAATGCATAATGTTATATAGTCTTGCATTGAAAAAGTCTCATCGTCTAACACTCTTTTTGAAATTTTTCACTATAAATTGTACGGCACTATAAATGTCTGTATGCTATAATGTTCTAAATGTTTTTCTTATTGTGAAACTTGTATTAATATTTTGTCACTAATTCGCTACCAAAATATGTGCGAAAATTGTCTATACTGTCCATATTATAACCCTTTTACTAAATTTTTGTATTTCCTGCTTTTAAAACTAAACATACACTATCCCTAACCTAATCCTAACTATATAGTCCCTGTTTAAACACCTGTACACTGTCTACTTGCCAAATTACCTTTGAAAATTGAATTTTATTGCAATAATTGCAATACTAAAATGACTCTACGAAAATGATGATATTTAACATTCTTGACAATTTTGTTAGCAGCAAATTGCTTTTATGATGAAACCAAACTAAGCAAATGATATTCAGATCAATTTATATCAAATAAATTTATTTTAAACACATCGTGAACCAGATTTATGTAAAATAGTGTCTCGCACTTGTATCGAGCTAGAAATCACCCCTTTTATGACCCAAATGTTATGTAAGCTGTCCGATACTTCTATTACCTCTTTCTGAACATCTCAATATATATATATATATATATATATATATATATATATATATATATATATATATATATATATATATATATATATATATATATATATATATATTGAAGAATATAAAATCTGTATCTGCCTGATCTACCTTTGGAAAATATATTTAGCTTTGTGGTGTAACGTGCCAATTCTTGTCTATCGTTATCTTAATTTAAGTTTCAAAATTTGCATTACTATTGATAATTATATTTACACATTACATTAGTATCTTCAATAATTTATCTTTTTCTTTTCAAAAATTAAATTTTAGTGTAGGTCAATATTTTCATATATTAGGAACATCTGTTTGCCTGCGTTTGTAGTTTTCTCCATTATTAGTATGTGGAATTCAAGAATATTACCTTAGCTTACGTTCACATTATGGAAGTTATGTTACCTTCATTCATGATCTACAGTTTGTTTATTGGTACATTGTTGGCAAATGGAAATTATCGTATGTTATCTTATGATATCCTACTACAGTGCATTTTAAAATGAAGCAATATATTTATTTTGAGTACATGTAAATAAGAAGTATCCTTTTACGCAAAATAGGTTTTAAGCAAACAAATCAGTCAGTGTGTTGATATGGTTATAAAGGAACAGCTGATTTCTGTTACTAAGGTAAAAATGTTTGAGTTGATAACCTACATTAACTGTAATATATTTTGTCAGCATACGTTTCATTATTATTGAATGCAGTGTTGATCATATTACATTTTGAATTTTAAGTAAGTCTTTAAGAGAAATGTCGTTTTAGTTATGTTATGCTGATAGTATTCAGACATTTTGCTCTATTAAATATACATATAAATACAGTTCTTTAGTGTTTATGCAGATTACCTATTATGCTATAATGTACAACTTTCTCAGTTTTTGTTGTATCTTAATTATAAAACCTATAAATTGAGTGGCGGTTAACAAACGAAATACTAATACTGATTATTTCTACGCAAACATCTTTGCCTCCCCCGCGACCTGTTTAAAATGAGTTAATTTTTTATTTGTTATAGTGGCACTTCAAGTTAGTTATACCGGAAGTAGTTACCAGCTTCGTTATTTTAACTAGAACTCCCCGAATTTTTGAGTTTCCGAATCCTCGTTTAATTTTAAGGTCAGTGGAAACTTATGTAAAGTGTGATGTCTAAAATTGACCATTTTCAAATTAGAAAAATATATTTGAGGATCGATGGATACGGCTTTGGACCCTTGAGATTGGCCTATGGTAGAGAAGTTATCAATACCATCCAAGAGCTGGAAAATAATATTAACCAGGTGTTTACAGAGATTAGGTCGCATCAAATTAAAATGCCACAAGATTAGTCGAAAATAAACTTATTAAATGTTTGGACATTAACGTGCCACAGTTTAAGCACTTATTATAAATTGTTTATATTCAACTTTTTTATTATTTTTCTTAGTTTTTTTTTGAGAATAAATTACATTTTTCTGTTTTGATTCATTGTATTTAAATACTGATACATCAAGCGACCAAATCAGATCCAAATAGGTAAAG
>JARFJB010002261.1:1022500-1042500 GCA_036346205.1 Vesta saturnalis | reverse complement strand
CTACAATAAAATTACAATTGCAATTAATTTACAGATTTGCAAAATGACGTCCATTTACATCGAGACATTTTGGACAATTGGTGACTGTTTTTCGTACAACCCTAGCAAGTGCATTGCCATTAACACTATTTCTAAATGTATCCAAAACTCTCTCTCAGGGTTTCTATGGTCGCAGGAGGATCAAACTCGTAGACCTCATTCTTTGTGTGACCCCAGAGGTAGAAATCCAAGGGCGAAAGGTCAGAGAGTTAAGAAGTTCCTGACTTGAATGGTGTTGTGTGCCGGACATTCTTCTGAACTCATCTTCGGTGAGAGTAGCTCGTAAAGCCGGCACAACCTGGTTTCGCAAAAGCTCTAGGTACCTCTGTCCGTTTAAGCTATAGTCAAACAAAAATGGTCCTATAAGTCGATTTCCTGCAATGATTAATAATTTATAATACATAGGTGCCCAATTAAAATAGGTAAGTTAGATTAAATTAGCAATAATCCCACACTAAACGTTACTTCCAAATCTGGTCTGTATACGTCTCTCTGCCACTTCGTGAGGGTTTTCTACAACCCAATGATGAATGTTGTGCTTATTAAAAACTCCACAATTCGTAAACCTACTCTCATCAGACCACAAGACATAATTAATAAAATCGGGGTTTTCAATTCTAGTATACCACTCGCAGAAGCGCATTCGTCTTGGAAAATCAGTTTCCTTAAGTCTTTGAACTATTGTGGGTTCGTATGGATAGTAGTTATTCTTTTTTAACACTCTTTGTACCGTTGATTTTGACACACGAATTTCCCGTTCTACCGTTCTTACCGATGCACTGGGGTTTTCGTTGACAACTTGTAAAATGTTTCTGTCACGATTTCCATTATCAATATTGTATCCGCTTTTAGGTTGTTCGAAGGCTCCATAGTTAATTAAATTAATTATAATTTTTCTGAAGTGGGTGTTATGAGGCTGCCGTCGTTCGGGGTACATCTCCAAATACCTCGCTGAGGTAATGTCGGCGTTTCTGTTTGACTGCAAGTAAAGCGCTAACATGTCAAACTTTTATTCATTTGAATAGGGAATACCGGCCATTTTTAACAGGCTTTTACAATTTGTGTGTAACGTTTATGATTTTAATGACAGAAAAGCGTACTGCTTATGAAAACACTACTTTGAATTATTTAACGTCAAAGTCAGAGCCACCTTATATGGAAAAAATGAAACCCAATTTTACTGACAAATAAATCATGTCCTACTAATAATAATAAATAAGACCTAACTTTAGAAAGTGTGATATTTCGATGAAACTAATCTTTTATGCACTTGTGAGACATCACTAAACTGGAAATATTGCGCTCTTTCAAAAATCGAAAAATCCAATATGGCGGCCATAAGAAAAATGAAAGTTGAGGCAGATTGTGGGATAACAAAAGACGATTGTGACATGTCATTCACACCATCTTATTCGTCTTAAAAAATTAACTATTTCGAATTTACTGGCGAAAAACGAAATCCCGCATTTTCGGTTTTTCGCCGATATTTTCAAAACCAATTGACCGATCGTAAGTCTGAAACCGGATATCGAATGCTCTAAGCTTCCTCTAAAACATTCCCCATTTAACCATTGCCGTAAGTATATATATATATATATATATATATATATATATATATATATATATATATATATATATATATATACACTCGAACTTCGGACTTCGTTTTCAAGAAATTTTGTTTTTAGGTAACATTGAGCAAATCAGTGGGTCATTAGTTTATTTTCGGGTTAAAACATTGCTGCCAGACTAGATTATAAGACCTTGACTATTTAGCCTTTGCCGTAAGTATAACAAGAGCCGAGATCCCTTTATAGAGGAGCGAATTTGGGACACATTGTATATATAGACTTGCAATTTGTAACCTGTTTGGTAAAAAGATTCACGCGAACAACCTTCGACTTCATAATAATAATAATCACTGTTAAATGGGTAATTCAGACTGTAAACATTTTGCTTTAAAATGGACACAAACAAATATGAATTGTTTAAATGTAATAAGTTTTTAGCAAATGTTATAGATAATAATAAATATAAGAAAGGAACAAAAATAGAAGCAAATTATAAATACAGTTAACCAAGGAGGATTGTAGAAAATTATATAATGAATAATGTTGCATGACACATTGTATTTGTAAGTAAAAATTGTGTCGTTCAAGTAATCTATCTGTAGTAAAAAAGTGCATTATTTAACAATTTGCAGATCTTATCATTAAATTTAGATAATACATATTTGCTTCATAAATGTCGTGCGTGTTATACAAAAAATTGTAACCTTTAGTGCGTATATTAGATTAACTTATACAGAAAACAACACTACATACTAAAGAATTACTTGGTGAGGGTGTATCTGGGATGTACAGAGTGAGAAAGGTAGTGATAGAACTGCGGGGTAATGATTAAGAATGGTTAATATATTCTTTCGTACGAAGAGATATCGGTACGTCTGTGACTGTGAATGCGTGTGTGAGAGTGCGTTTGTTGAGTGTGTCCTTTGTCCGTCGTTCGTCGTCCATCGTGTACCGTCTATTGACCACAGTGTTCTGTCTATTGTCCATTTTCTATAGTTCATTGCTCATCGTCTCATGTCGATTACCTACTGTCGTTTGCCTATTGTTAATTGTATGTTGCTCGTAAAGCTATATGTTAATTTAAATGACCGTTTATTGCAAATACTGTAATTGTCCATACTACGAAGATAACGTTTTTGTTTGATGACTAGTGGAAAATGCATTATGACAGAAAATGGTATGTAACCTGAGACGTAATTAGAAGTAAATCTTTGTAGTCATAGTAACTAATTAACAGGAATTAAAACATAACTAGTTAACGATAGTAATTACTTACTTTGAAAATTATTGTTCATTTTTTATAACTAAATTGAATAACTGTACGAAACTGTTTACTTCATATTGTTTTTTAACAAAGATTACCTTATCATTAATTGTTTCAAGTGAGCTCAAGTACACTTTAGCAATAAACGTTATGATTGGTATCGCATGATTAGATATACAAAATAACTGCCATGTAGTGGTTGACTTTTCTTAAGATAATTTGTTTTTGTCGTACAGAAAGTGTGATTAACGCAAATTAATTTTTGGTTCAGTGGAACGTTTGGTGAAAAAAATATACAGTAAACTTTTTTAATAATTTACAATGTATTGATAATTTAAAAATTATTAAAGTGAGTTATAAATTAAAAATAAATTATTTTAACAACTTGGAAGTATAATGTTACTAGGAAATATCTGGTGTGGAACACCACACGACCTTCTAACCTACAAAATAAAAATTGAAAGAAATGAAATAATATTAATAACAATTTTTTTATAATAATTATGAAACCCTTTTATAATACGTTCATTATGAAAATAAGCAACATTGTCAAAACAAAAACGATAATCTATAGACATTTAAAACTTCATCTCAGATAGAGGTTAATAGATATCTAGATGCTAACTTAAACAAATTCCAAAGACGCCCCCTTCTATTAAAATATCGATAATACAGCTTAGGCATTTTCAATAATATTTATTTAATTTTTACACTTATTTCAATTTACATTAAAAAACTTTATAAAGAAAATTAAAAATTAAATTTTTTTCTAAAGAATGTGTCTACACATTTTCTTATAAAAGTAATCATTATTCAGATATTGCAAAAATTTTAATTCTACCTTAAGAATTTTCTTTGCTGGCTAAATTACGCCTCGTATCAAAAAAAAATGCAAACAAGGTAATTAATGTATAAGATTAAGTTATGTATATTAGTATTTTTATATTTTTGAAATGAGCAGCTGTTTCAGAAATATTTGATAAAAATCAAAAACCCTCTCTCATCACCGCTGAGTTTTTCCAAAAACCTAATCAGCCCCAAGCGAAATAAAAACAAGCTTAAATACAAAATTTTAAATATGTAGGTGTTTTCGTTTTGGAGTTACCGTACATACATCCACACAGACCTCATGGCCGATCTTGGCGAAACTTGTTGTGCTAATAAGTCGATTTAGCGATAGTGAAAATAAAATTCGATTGCATAACCTTCTATACCTATATAGGTACCATATATTTAGGTTGGAAGGTAAATTCTGTAAGGATCATATAAATAACGTTTTATTTATTTGAGACTCACATATACTGTTTTATTACAGGTTTTCTGGATTTTTAACGATCTAACAACTTACATATGTGTCTCTGTTTTCTTATGTGCGCGAGTGTGTGTAAGTGTGCGTACTTGCATGTGTGCAAATACACGAGTGTACGTACATTCTTCTGTGCATGTGTGTACGTACGTTCGCGCGTATGTATGTACGTGTTATGTATCATCGTGTGCTTCATTTTTTTATAATAGCATGTGGGTATTAAGCAGTAACTTGTTACATTTAAATTTAAATACATATTTTATATCCGCGTTTTATAATTAAATAAACTCCTGACTAAATTTTACAATGATATTATTCCGGAGGCGCGCCAGGAGCATGCGGCGCCTGTGTCAAAATTTTTGATCGCGCCCCATTAATTAAAAACATTTGTATCAAAAACTAATATTATAAATATTTTGCATGCCTAGGTGATAAGAGCCCCAACAACTATAGGTTCGGACACTTCAATTTTTAATTCTCTAGTAGCATTTTTAAGTAATACAGCATGAATAAAAAAATAATGAATAATTAATTTGAAATACTATAATTTTTAGGCTTATGTTTAGGGACATTTAAATGACTGTTTTTGTTATATTCTTAACGCATTGAAATAAAAAACACACAAAGATTGAAATAGTCTGTGTAAACTCTTTATTTAAAATACAAAATTACAAACATAAGAAAACAGATAAACAACAATAATAAATGAAAAATATAATATTTATAATATAAACATAATACATATTATACGGTAAATTAAATACAAACAATGTAAATAAGTCATTAAATAAATTTTATTTTATTTTGCCACCATAATGTTCTTTATACGCCCCCAAATGCGGGCGTAATGTGGTCTTTATAGCACGGAAATGTCATTGTTGCTAAATGATTGACAGCAAACACATGACATGATATGTCACGTAAGTTGAAAGAATTATTGAAACAACAACCTTACTATACAACCTTTATCAATAAAAATAATATTAATGAAACTTATTCTTTATAAAAATTGAAAATACAGTTGGATGGATTTGAAATTTTAACTCCAGATGAGCCAACACCAAAGCTGACAGTTCCTTCGCCGTTTTGTGGTATACTTATAGCTGCTGTACCAGTAATGTTCTGAGCAATTTTAATTTTATTTTGCAGAGAATTCCCTACATATGATTGGGTTACTTTATCCGATCGCCATCCACCAAGCTGTTTCAGTGCCCTTGTATCACCGCCGCTTTCTGCAAAGATAGTCGCCGCACTCCTGCGAAAGCAGTACCCTGTGTACTTAGGGGCATCCGGTAGATTGAGGAACTCTGCTATTATCTTCGGCATTTTGCCTAAGGTGTTTTTCCCAACAGTCTGAGCACTACATTTGCCATTATGATACGACAAAAACAAGCTGTCAATTTTAGTATGTTCCGGTCGTAATGCTGCATATTTTCGGTACAAAGAGACGTAATCAACCAATCCATCGCTTGGTACAATTGTAAATTGCCTCGAAGTATAAGTTTTGGTTTTTTTGATCTTCACTAATAGCACTGATCCCTCAGTTGTTACGTCCTGTACAGCCAAATCGTGCAGTTCTTCGCGACGACATGCTCCAAAAATACCAAAGGCTGTGACAACCTATAAAACACAATAATTTTTATAATGAGAATTGGACAAAAAAATTAAAATCTTTATACCTTAACTAACAAGTACGTATGATCAGGCGCCTTCAACATGAATTCTTCAATTTGATGCCGTTGCAATACATAGGACTTTTTAGCTTGATCACCTACAGAATTATTCTTCATGAATTCTGTGAGCATGGAAAAACGAGATATATCAACATCTTCCTTCAACTTGAACATCTTTTTCAATTTAGAACATAAACACGACAGTGATGACGGCTTACAGATCTTTGACTGCAAAAATAGACATTTATTGAATAGAGATAATTGACTAATGTATATATACAATCCCTTACCATTTGAGACAAGTATGCCATCACAACTTTTTCATCACATTTTGTGGACACATTTTTGTGCTCGCGCAAAACTTTTCGTACTCTTTTATGTATAAATATTTCGATTTACTAGGAATTATTTTTGCCTGGGCGGCCTCAAATTCATCTAAAATTTGTAGTGAATAAGTTTTTGCGTTTTCACATTCCATTTTAGAATGCAAATTATTTACAAACAGTACCTTAGCAACAATTTAGCAATATCACAGTATCTTAGTAACAACAAATTAGCCTACTTTCGACTTTATTTCACTGCATTTGCATTTAAAACTTGCCGAAAATACTGAATCTTTTTAAAATTTTGTTCCAGTTTCATGGTGCAAAATAAAATAAAACATTGTATGTACCACGGGCATAATTGTAGATTACGGCTCTTAGGAATATAAAAGCCCTCCGCTTCGCAGCGGGCTTTTAACATTCCCTCGAGCCATAATCTTCCGATTATGCCCTTAATACATAAATATCTATTACTTTCCTAGCTTTTAGCAAAGAAAAAGTTTGGATAATATCATGAATATCAAGTTTATCCAGTATGTTAGACTCAAATGAAATTATTGCGAGATCTGATAATCTATTTTGCACCATTGTGGAGCGTAGATAACTCTTTATGATTTTTAATTTTGAAAAAGACCGCTCCGCGGACGCAACTGACACAGGTAATGATAAAAGAATTCGGAGTGCTACAGTAAAATTTGGAAAAACTCCTACTAAATCATTTGAATAAATATACTGAATTATTTGGGATATATCTTTTTTTGAATTCGTAATAAATACTTGACATTGTAAAATTTCTTCACATAAATCATCTGCGTCAATATCGGACTGATTTTCATGAGTTTGTAAATTTTAGCAGCAAGATAATAGGTACCTATTCTTTATTTTGTAAATTATCTAATGAATATAAAAATTGGAATGAATCCATATGTACTTTTAATAAAGAAAATCTGTCTTGCAACGAAATTAAAGTTTGATCTATTATACAGAAATAAAAATTTACTGTGAATGAATTTTCAAGATTTACTATAGGTTGATCTTCATGTTCATAATCAAATTGAGTAGATTTTTACGTCGTCTTAATGGCCTCGCACTACGAAATTCAGTTTCTATGTCAAACTTTTCTGCAATTAATTTGGAACTTTCAACAATTTCTGCAAAACTAGCATCAGATCGATAATTAGTTAAAATGTATTTAGTTTGTTTAATGCATCCAAAGCAAGTTGCAAATTTGTAATTTGAGATTGAAGCATTTTACTCACAAACTTTACTTGATTTAAAATATCATACCACACTTTAACGGAGCAAATAAATGTAAATGTAGAATTTTTTCTCCCAGAAATTTTGCTTGGTATTTAGATTGTTCGTCGACTCTTGTGCGGTCATTGCAAATTTCAAATAATGTATCAAAAACTTCTGGTAAATATTTATAGAGAGGCTTTATGGCACCAATTCTACTTGACCAGCGTGTTTCGGATAAGGGCTTTAAAGTTAAATTAGTAACATGCTTGATTAAGGTATTCCATCGATTAGTAGACACTGAGAAAAATTTGTATAATTCTTGTATTATATTAAAAAAATTTATTGTTTCATGGTTGATATTAGCGGCATCATTTACAATTAGATTCAGGCTGTGATTCACACAAGGAACATGCCGCGCATGTGAGAGCCTCTTATGTTATTTATGTCTAAATTTAATGTTTTTAATAGGTCAATAAGAAATGTTGTTAATCCAGCCCCTGTAACATCTAAAATTGGATAAGATGCTAAAAAATGTTCACGTATTTCAGTCGATCCTAACGCTAAATTGAAATGAAAGAATCGAATTATTACACTTATTTGCTCAATATGAGAAACATCCGGAGTGCAATCTAATATAATTGAAAAATATTTATTTTGTCGACATAAACTTATAATATGATTTTTAATATTAAAAGCCATTAAGGAAAGTATTTCATTTGGGGTTTTGTCTCCTAGATATGTTGGCATTTTGTGAAATTCAGAATCGCTATTTATACGTAGTGTGTGTTCCGATATAATAGGATCAAACTTTTCTAGCATTTCAATACATTTTAAAAAATTACCATTGTTGCGATTGTAAAGATTATTGCTTTTGCCTCGAAGTGCTAAATTTTGTTTACATAAAAATTGAATTACATAAATTATTCGCTGTATTACTTCATACCATCGTTTACTTTCAATGTCTAATATTGTTTGCTGTAAATAATCAACGGAAGTTTTATTTTTGAACGATAGAAGCAACTCTGTCCATTTTTTGTAGTTAGTAAAGTGAGTGGAAGTTTTTTCATGGCGGTTCAGGTACATTGCTATATGATGCCAGTCATTAAATCCCTGAATAAATCTATTTTGCTGAGAAGGTTCGAAAAGTTTACAACAAAAGCTATAAACATTATTTTTCGTAATTGAGCAAATCAACCAATTTCTATTACATTCTTCACCATTTTTTAAGTTTCTCTTATAGTAACTTTCAGAAAATTTTCGACCCAACAAATCGCGCGGAAAATTAAAGTTTTTTATTTGTTTAGGACCCGTTTTTATGATTCAGTATAGTCCCCAGATCCAAAAACAGGGGTAATTTCTTCAATGATCTGATTATCTTCACTGGGAGTTGGTCCTGGCTGACTTTGTATTTTGAATTCATCTACACTTCAACCGGGTACTGATTCCTGAATTGAATCTGGCGGATAATCTTGGTCAGTTCCGGTCGTTTGTATCGTAAAATACTGTGTTAATCTTGAAGCATTTTTCTCTTGTTCTTCTTGGCGTCTTTTTTTATTAATTAAATTTTGATGCCCGGAGAGTTTCTTTTTCTTTCTTTCCGCCGCCGCGTCGCCCGCGCGCTCCCGCCCCCACGGCTATACATATCCATCGGCGATTTAATATGAAGAGTCCACTGTATACATGATATTAACATGACTATACGAACTATTCATGTTAGAACAAGAATAATTACTGAGATCATAAATAAGTTATAATAAAATAAGGCGATATTGAATTATTTTAATCGCAACCTATAACGAATTTTGAATTGGCCTCCTGGCGCCTGTGTTCGCTGACACATTCGACACGTGGACGGCGCGCCCCTGATATTATTCAATAATCAAGAATTAATAGTTAAACTGGTTTACGTACTGAAAGTTATTAAATGTTTGCCTCGTAGGACATCTCTTTGTCCAGGTGGTAACAGTTTGAGTTGAATAATATATCCATTAATTGATAAAATGAATGATCGATTTAGGCTTATGAAATGACAGTATTGTTTGCACCAATATATTGAGTGAATCTTTCACAACATGTGCGTTCAGTATATAAAAGTGAATTCAGTGTCACATTTTAGGATTATGTTAGCTCAAAGAATTTTAACCAGTTATCATGATCATCTGGACCACAATAACTAAAAGTATTTCTTTGTTTACTTGTCTACCTTTTTATTAAAGCCTTTGGTAGACTTGCATTTGAAACATTGTCGCATGTTAAAAATCTTGTTCTGTTTTTTCGGAGTTAAAAGTTTAAGGATTAGCAGCTTAGATAAATTAACATAATTACTAGTATGTGATTGGTTTATTAATAAAAGCTTTTGTATTAAATGCTGAAATTCCGTGTCTATTTTCATTTAAAAGTATAACTGCATATTAAAGTAAAAGTTCACTCAGATCTCATGAATATCTGTAATTTTGCTTAATAACATAAATGATTTCTGTTGCTTTTATATTAAGCAATCCTTAACTTTGCACACTACTTTAAAGGTTCAATAAAATTCGTAAACACTAAACATACTACATACTGTAACGACTAAATTTCATCTATTTCAATATATTAAACCTAAGTAGCTAAACCTTTACAACGATAGATAGGCAACACACTTTACATGTAACTTCCAGTTTGATTTATTGTTTAAATTGTTGCAATATTAAGATGATAGCTAACTTCATTTTGTTTACATTTCCTTTTAAATTGAAAATCCTTTTATCATTTTTTATGGCCCAACTAAAAGTAACCAGAAAATAGAACTTCACCGACTGAAAAAAGAAATTTATTTGATACTTCCTGTTCACTTTTACAAAGTACATGTGTGAAGGTTTGAAGCACATGTTCTGAGTTTTTAACTCGTACGAAGTTTTATTTGCTTCAGTCAGTTAGTGTCAATCTGTATGGTCTGGGGTCGACGTTTTATATAAACATATCATAAGTAGAAGGAGAGCTCTATCAGTTAAACTTGCTATGCCTGTCTCAATCACTTTCCAAGACCACTTGTCGAAGAGCTGCATTACGAACTCGGATGAGTTCCTAAAGCCCACCAATTTCTTCGACAGGTTCCAGTATCATCTCCAGATGTACAATGGTGTGATTATACCCACTTAGTACAGCTAGACTTCTAACACTATTGTTACGGTAACTTTAATTGGTAACAAAATTTATAAAGCCAAGGCTCGGTGGTTCAGTGCTAGTAGGCATTGGGGTGGGTTAATACAGTTAAATAATTATACATAATATTATATACAGAAATAAAATAAAATAATAATCAGGAAAAATGGACGCCACGTACTTCCAAGATAGTTATATTTGTAATTTACCTTAGTTCGAAGTACGAAAAACTAAATAAATCATAGAAAAATTATGAATAAATAGACACAATGGGGTCACAAAATTATAATCGCCATCAAAAACAGATAAATGGTCTAAAAATGGCATAAATTTGACAAGTAATAGAGATACCCGTAAGGATTGATTAATAAAAAAAGGAAATAAATATTATTTTAATATAACATTGAATGATTGATCCAAATTACCTTAAATTAATCCTCGAGCAACAAAAAAAAAGGAGGAAAAGTGATATTAGTTACGTTAATCTTACAAAGTTTTCGGAATTCGGTTTACCCAAGTAAACAAGCGATTAAGTATATCAATAATCTCACCTGAAAATAACTTCTTTTCGGTGTCGTTTCCTTGCACAAGTAACGTCCGAAATTACAGAAGCTAAATGGAAAAGAAAACAATAATAATTCGGACCTTAAACAATAGGTTGGCCCTAGAAAATGGATACATTAATTACTTGATTGACAACAAATTCGAATACTGAAGGTACACTAATAAATTAGGTTACAATAGGCAAACACATAGTTAAAGGTAAAGTGGTTTACAATATTGATAAATAATTGAAACTTAAACAAAATTATGAATTTAGAAAGAAATCAAATAAGCAAATAGTGACAGTGAAATTCTCACGTATAAATTAAGACTATAAAAGTAAGATAATAATTTATTGAAATGACTAAATTTTAGCTAGGCAAGTTATCTAATATTAAAAGTAAACAATTACTAGGTAAATTCGTGTGAGCAGACAGTAGTTTTCTTTATAAGTCATTAAATTAGAATTTCTTCAGTCGTAAGAAAAATTCAAAATGGCGGCGGTGTTATTTTTCTATTGACGACGCTGGATCAACTCGAAGTGGTAGTGGGTAGGTAATATACGTAGAGGGAGAAAAATAAGCGAAAACGAGAAGAAAAAAAAACGCTACGAAAGAAAATATAACATTAAATGACGGAATGATTCACAAAAATTACTGACCTTGTAAGCTGGTAACCACAAGCGTTAAAATTAGATAAGGAGAAATACAACACTCTTGAACGCTTAAAACCGTAATAATTATCACGTAACTTAAGTGACGCGAACTAGCATCAGGTTCGGCACAAAAATTAATTATTCATTGATCGAGAAATCCGGAAAATATCCGTTTTATTTTTAATTAGAAAATCATGTCAATGAATCGCGGTTCAAGTGAAGTAAAAAAAATCCAACTCACTTTTTTTTGTGTCTATATCCTTGCAACCACGGAAACAGAAAACAAAAAAACGAAACTAAAATCGGAAACAAGGGTTCGAGATTAACGAACGCAATACACCAATGAGAATCAAGTAGACTGCAAACGTACGCTATTCGACAGTAAAGAAAAAAAAAATGAAAACAATTTATTCCATAGAATAGCGATCCTAGAAATGTGACCAAATTAATTAAGATAACGTTACACTATGCCAGTCAAGGTATAATGTTACAAGCCTACTGTGGACCCGGTCGAGCTGCTCTTCTAGAGAGCTCCCAGTAGTCACGACAGCATAATTCCGGACGAATGGCACTATGGTTGTCAGCTGTAATGAAAAGACTTATAAATATAAATAAAGAAGTATTTAAACAATGCATACAGTGAACGTGAGACAGTCTCATGTGATGACGTGATGTGCGTAGAATAGCCAGTACCACCCGAAAATAATTCGAAACGCAGAATTACGTTGAGTGGTACTGTCTCCCGACGCCATCGCACACATAACGTTGTATAGGGGTGGAAGCATACTGCGACAAATGGTCATAGGAATATGTGTAGCCCAAAACCAGTCACCGTCAAGTTCTTCGTCGTCATTGTCTTGCACGTCGTAAGCTTTTTCGTTATTTCCGTGACCCTGGACCTGCGGAGCGACGTCTGTCGCACAGCCATTGTCATTGTTCTCGTCTTGTATGCTGTTATGTGACTGTTACTGTGCACTTAGTTGTTGTACTACGTCTGACAGTTCGTGAGAGCTACATTCCAGTTGTTGCATGTTGTTAGTGAGAGCGTTGATAAAGTTCTCCTCATCGTTACTGTCTTCAACGATGATTTCGTTACAAAAGTCAGTATGTGTTTCGCGAAGTAGTCGGTGTTGTCGTAATGCGTCATTGCCATAGTCGTCAGAATCATAGCTGTGGACAGGGTCCATGTCTATGTCGGAGTCGTAGTCGCCAGTGCTGAGGTAATCGTTCCCAGCACAGGAAGAACATACTCCCTCAACACTGGATGATATGCTGACGAAGTCATTACTATCATCCTTATGTTCGTCTATGTCAATAGGTAGTGGTGTGTCCTTGTCACTGATAGTAATGATTTCGGCATTGGTCATGTCAAGTAGTATTCTATCCGCATCAGGATTGTAATCTTGTAGAGAGTCCAGGACTACGGTTGTCAGTTTATAAATTTCGTCGTCGCTGGTTTGGGCGTCCACGATAACAGGAGAGGATGCAGAGGGCGGGATATACAGAACCTCAGGGGCTGAGGGGGAGGAATCTTGAGGTGTGGGCGCCGAAAGGAGTTCAATGTAAATTGGATAGGAAACCTGAGGAGTAGGAGTTATCGGGGCGTTGGGGAGAGGAGTTGAGAACGCTAGCGGGATAAAGTTGAATGGATACAGGAGTTCCCCAGGCGATGGAGAACGGGGGGTAACAGAAACTTGTAAAAAAATAAATAAAACGTTAGAAATGCAAAAAAAAATTAAAAACATAAAATTTGGTTGTTTTTACCTGGGAAGATGATGGGGAACTTGCTCTTGAAGTCATTGTATGTTCGATGTGTCAACTATAAAATCAGTTGTACGAATAATTTGTACTGTTTTCGTTTCGCTAAATATAGGTGTTTCCCCCACTACAAACAACGTTTTTCATGCATTTTTAGAGAACAAGTTTCAAGGTCACGGCCAAGTGATACTACCGCGGGATGACACTCCCATCTTGAGGAGGTTTCTGGGAGAACAGCCTCATACGAATCTCCCACAGGGTGTGATGGAGCTGCTCCAGGAAGGAAGTGCTGCAGGTGACCGGGTGGAGAACGAGCAGTATTTCGATCAGGATGATTGTGAAGTAGCGTTGCGGATTTTGGATACACAACCTCCACCAGAGGATCAGGGAGACTTGGACGTAATACTGCTCACCCTACAACCTGTACGTGAGACGTATGGGAGGATGCAGTTACCCGTGAGTGAAGATCAGGTAGTATTGCATCATGTCTTAAGCCCTGACTACATTGCACAGTTTAAGGATTAATGGTATCCACTTGCCGAAGAGCGTTCATCGTCAAGCCCTGTGGCGCAGCCGGTGCTGGGGAAAGAGGAATCTCCGATTACTCTGATGCTTGCATGCTTTGTAGATGAGCAATCGCTCACATCTGCAATATATTAAGAGGGCAGAATAATTGGGAATCCATTTGAAGGGTTGCTGAGCCCTGCCTCAACCTTAGAATTTATGGAGGAGTGGTCATACAGTAGTTCTACGGTAGGAGGGGAGTTCAGGGGACCCATTTCTGATAGTATCCTGAGGCCTCACTTGTATTGCAGAGTTCGCTGAAGAGTGGAGTCCTATAAACTCTTCGATACAAGTGGAGCGAATGGATGATTCATCAGAGAGTATCCTCAGTCCTGTGTGTGCTGCAGATTTTATAGATATTGAATCGTCGCTAAATGACTTATCAGTATCTAGGAGTCATGCAACACCCATACACTACTTACTTGCGCAATCACCGGTGAGGGATATAGTGGAAAATGCAGTATATTCTCCCCAGAGTGTATTAAGCCCTGCATGTGCTGCGAAGTTTCTGAAAAGCAGGTGACGGTAATACCTTGCTTCAATCCCAAAGCACATAGAGGAGTGAGATACAATGCTGGGTAGAATATGTGTGCTCAGCAAACACTCTACCCAGACTATTATTGTTATTGTTTCCTTACCCGTATACTACTCTAGTTTTGTCTAGTATTGAAAGATTCAAAACTAGTTAACCCCATTATATATTCCGATTCATCAAGATAAATCGGTGTGGGCTTGCAAAATAATTCTTGCATCAGTAAATATAAATGCGTACGACATTACGATCAAGCAACGACTACTGAGAATCAAAACGAACCGTCATATAAAAATCGTAAGACTAAATGACCGCAATTGTATGTATTGAAGTTTTGAACCTTGGTATAGTTACAGTCAATAGTGTTTCTGCTGCCATCACGTTTAAAATAGTGAATTAGTTCTAATGGCGGTTTAATATGTCTTATGCTATCAAAATATGTAATATTTCCATTACGCTTTATGTAAGCCATCCAGTGTGTTTCCCTGTTATTTTGATCATCCAGATTCACGATACCACATTCATTCGTATGGATTCGTGTAGGTAATTTATCTCGAATATATATATCCCTCTATAATAGGGGATTTTTAATTTCTCAACAAATTTTGATAGCTCAACGTTGCTTATTGCGTGACGTGGTAGCTTCAGTGGGAGTTTTTTTAATACGGTTGTAGATGTAGACCTAAACCTCGCTTATATGGTTTTATGTACAAGATTTTCCTACGGTAGCTGCTTCCATTGCTTGATTGTGTCGTTTGATTTCTTCTAACTTTTTTGAGGCAGTTCTTGCGCCAGTGACCGCTTTTTCAACTACAGCTGCACCGCCACCTAAAGAACCTAAAGCTCATAATCCAGCAAATAGGGGAATAAGAGGTATGAATCCCCCTCGTTTTGGTATTGGTAATATTCTTGTCTGGGGTGTCAAGATGTTTTCATGTTTTAAAACGTTTAAGGCTTGTTGTACCGTACATTTTCACGATGACCCAAGTTTACCACCAACACGAAGTCGCGCTAAAAGCGCTGCTTTGTTGAATTAAATTGGTATGTTTATGTGAGAAAGCTTCCTACGTCGTGATTTGCTTCTCATTCCCATTGTTCTTTTTCCTTTCATTACACCGGCTATGGTTAATGCACCTGCTCTTTCTCCAAAGGTAACGTTTCAGGAACGAAATGTATTCCAAGCTTTTTGTTGCAAAGCCTTATCAGGTATGTGGCGATGCCTTAGATCGTTTAACTGCGAGTATGCAATATCGTGTTCTTTACACGCTTCGTCCGGTTCGCTAATACCTTTGTCATCGAGAGCTAATCGTTATTGTAAACGGGTACCCGGACCGCAATACCTGTACCCAGGTATTTGTAACTCTACGGGTAATTTATGTATTAAGGTGTTAATTAATCCAGAACCTTTTTTACAGCTACTACTCGGAGAACTATGCTTCATACCACACTGACTGACAATTCACTACTATTTAATGCGTATATATATATATATATATATATATATATATATATATATAAATATATAAATATATATTGAGGAAAAACAATGTTATGATTATCTTATTAGAACATCCGAGAATGGTTTACGTTTTGAAAATGTTTATGTATACTGCAAATCGTTACATCAACCCAAATACTAGTACCTACAAAATTTACTTGCACCTTTAAAAAATATCGGGTATTTCGAATACAGTGATAACAGTGACGTTATATCCCCTAGTGATTCACGTAAAAATTCAATAATGCTTTTTAATGGTGTAGCATGCCATAAACAGAATGAAATAAGGGATCATTTCTATTTTGACAGACACCAAAGAATGGCTTGTTTCTATCTGTGCTAGACGTATTCTTCTATTCCTAATCAGCTTATACGTGATAATGCGAATCTACTAGTTCTGTTTCAACAAGATAGCACCAATTTTATGCATGTTTGTGATGATCACGTTAGTGTAGATATGATATTTGATAGATTTAAGGACTTGTGTTTCTGTTGCTGGTGTGACAAAATTGGATTTCTTGTGATTGATTATGTAAACATGCAGTAGTAATGGAGGAGCGCTTACTACAAGACATTTTGCGCTCTCGCAAGAGTGTGCAACAAAAATATACTAGTTTCAAGAAAGATATTGCACTTACAGAGCGTGCAACGGAGGCGCACTTTAAACCTATAAAACAACCATCGAAACAATTGATTATTAAACAAGATGGTTCTCTCGTCAAAGCTGAACCATTTACACCAGAATTCGGAAAAACTGAGCCTGTTGCACATGAAAAGGAAGTTTTTTTACATCATTCGCTAAAACATCTGTAACTCGGAAGGCACCACGTATTCTTGTTCTTGACGTCATTCTGGAGGTTTTAGAAGAAACTGTGATTGCTGATACCACACATGATGACGAGAGGGATATTCATACTTTACAACAATTGAAATCAGAAGTGTTAGGTGCTGGATCTCAACCGGCCTTTGAAGAGTACCTTAGTCAGTATGAAGGATTAGCGAAGTATTACGTGGAAGGTATATTTAGAGATCCCGAAGACGAGTATGATTTAACATACGGTGTACAGTTTCTTCCCGAAAAACAGAAATCTTTTATTGGTGATACTGAACTACACTTTGTTGGAGAGAATCTTCGTATCGCTCTTCCTGATGCATCATTATTAGACTATGATGGACCTCCGGGATTATATGAGCTTTCAAGCTGATTTAGTAGAAATGATGCCTTACGCTCGGGTAAATAAAGGATTTCGATACATTTTAGTGATAACAAATGCTTTCTCTAAATATGTTTGGGCTTTTCCCATCGAACGCAAGAATGGTAAACTAGTCACAGATGTAATAAATAAACTTTTGTCTGGTGTGCAAAGGACGCCTACACATATACAAACTGGCATGGGAACCGAGTTTTATAATACTGAATTTAAAAAAGTTATGAAAAAATTTAATATTAATCATTACAGTAGTTATTCCAACTTAAGAGTAGTATAGTTGAACGTGTAAATCGCACTCTTAAAGCAATAATGTGGAAAACATTCAGTATGGTTATCATCTTATCAATATTACCTCAAATTGTTGTGGATTATAATTCAAGAAAGCATAGAACCACCAGATACAAACCTATAGAAGTAACGGAAAATAATGCTGCCTCTATTTTGAAACATTCAAAATGTCATAAAGTTCTTGACCGTAAGACATCCAAACTTAGAGTGAGGGATTATCTACGTATTAGCAAATACAGAAGCATATTCTTTAAGGGTTACACACCTAATTGGAGTTACGAAGTCTTTTGAATATCAGCAGTAAAACGTTCCAGCCCCATTACAAACACATTACGTGATAGTCGAGATGAAGAGATACAGGGACATTTCTATGAGCCAGAACTTAAAAGTGTTAAACATCCAGATATTCACCTAGTTGAACCTGTAATACGACGTCGAGGAAATATGTTTCTCGTTAAATGGTTAGGGTTTGATGCTTCTCACAATTCATGGATTTCTAACAAAGACATTATATAATACGCTCTGAACGATTTCTTTCATATATAGTAATATTATGATGTAATAAATAACTCTTTATTTTATTTTTCTTTATTTTTATTAATACATACAATACTATACACTACTAAAGCGTTTCATAAATACGTAATCACGATGTTGCTCTTCCAGTACAGCTGAAAGTATTTGATTACACCCTTCTATTCTTTTCCTAAAGCGTGCATAGTCTCTTGCTAGCTGTTCCCATTCTCCTTTTCGCTCCCATTTTATTACATCGTGAACTACGTGTTTTAGTTCATTAATACAGACCTCTTTCACTTGTGTTGTCATCTGTTGAAATATAATTCGGTAAATAACATCCTATTTCATGAACAAATTGTTCTAGAGATATGTCTCTAAAGTCTTCTATTAACCGCTTGATACAACAAATGCACTCTACACCATCGTTGCGATAGAAAATATTTATCCCACAGACGTATTCCACTACCATAAGTACCTATAGACTAGATTATCTAAATAGTCATCAATAAACGTACCCCGCCCATACACTCTTTCATGTTCAGCATCAAACTCTAGTGATTGAAATTGGCATATTGGTCTTTGTACCGCACTAAGGCAATCCACAGCCTTAGGCCACGACTCTGCACTGTAACACATCCTCATATTGACTAAACTTTATTATTATCACTATTCTCGATGTAGTAGTTACTACCACTTATTACTTAGCGGCTCTCGCAACTTCTACGTCAATATAAATTTTCTCCTTGGCAAATTCTACAATTTCCACAACACATGCTACATTGAGATCAAATATATCTTGTAATGGAACTATTAACCTGTGTATGTCAACATTTCCGCTGCCGCATGTATTATTTTATTATAAAATCCAGAAAATTCCATAGTTGGTACTAAATCTAACCGGTAACTGACTATCTTAAGAAGTCTCCATAACTGTTCTATCGACTCCCATCCTAAATAGATTTCTGATTCTTCACAATCAGAGATGCGTATAATTTTCGTCTTGTTAATAGCTTCATATTTGAATCCATCTTAGTAGGAAGTCATGTCCCTTCAGATGTGTAGAGATAATTTGTAATTACCCCTTTATTGTCCATAAGTATGTGCCATTTTGGCTTATCAAACACCACTCCATTACTCTTAGATCTACCAAGTTTCACAACAGGTTCAAAATTGAATTGGGATGACAGACCGACACTAACATACTTCGAGTTACCTTTATTTAAAAAATACTGCACATTGTTAATTAAAATATCACCACATCCACTTGAATTCATGACAATCACAATCTTCGCCCCTTCTACCGCTCGACGTAATATGTTCTCCATTACATACAATACTGGATTCACACGTATTCCCTCTGCATTCATATCCTAATTTTCCCACTATTTCTACCGTCAGGGTTACCTGTTCCACCTTGACCGCTACACTGCACGTTACTTCAGGAATGCTACCGTTTCAAGGCCGTCATTCACAGTGTTTCTACAAGGTTGGCGGGATGTCACCAATCACTTCAAGGATATCTCCTTCACCTTTCCGGCCCCACACATTTTCAAGGTTTCTCATTATCAAGGTTCACTCAATTACAATGTTCTCCATTCTCACGTTTACCACTATTCCAAGGTTATCATTTTCAAGGTTTACACGCCCTCAAAGTTGTCAACCTCAAGGTTCCCACACATACAATGTTCTCCACCTCTCTAGTTTACCACTTTTCCAAGGTTACACAATGCCGATATCAATCATGTCATATAGTATCGTGTTATTTCCACCAGCGCCAGTATGTCTGCTAGCCCAATACAGAACAATGGGGATGATAGGGAGTGCTACCAACCATTATGACTTTTTAATCTAAGTGTGCGGCGAGCATGTGTACTAA